>ML812689.1:12065-28739 GCA_009831015.1 Picea engelmannii
GTTTGTGCCTTCTTCGGCCTGCGAGCCATCTTCGGCGTTTGTGCCTTCTTCTGTTCCTATTCTGGTTTCTTCTTCAGATGATGACATTGAAGATGAAAATCCACCTCCGCCTACTCACCTTCCTCCAGATGAGTCCTTCGAACCAGAACCAGCACCAGCTCCAACTCCACCGCTTCCTAGATGGGTCTGTTCAACACGAGAAGCAGTTGGTGATCTTGTTAGTGATCCTTCAGATCAGTGTCAGACACGTTCACAGTTTTAGCGAGCCTCTTCTCTTTTGGCTCAAGTTTCAGAGACTCGTGATCTAGAGACATTTGCAGAAGCTTCAAGTCATCTAGATTGGGATATAGCAATGAATAAAGAGTATCGTTCTTTAATGGAAAACGATACTTGGGATCTTGTACCTCTTCCAAAAGGAAAAAAACTTCTCAAATGTAAATGGGTCTACAAAACTAAGTATGCATCAAATGGAAGTGTTGAAAGACACAAGGCTCGGTTAGTTGCCAAAGGATTTTCCCAAGTTGAGGGAATTCACTATAATGAAACCTTTGCCCCTGTAGCCAAAATGAATTCCATCCTCCTTGTTCTTGCCCTTGATACATAAATGGGAGGTCCATCAGATGGATGTTAAATCCGCCTTCTTGCTTGAATATTTGCAAGAAGAAATCTACATGGAACAACCTCTTGGCTATGTCCATAATGAATCTAGCCTTGTTTGTCGCCTTAAGAAATCTCTTTATGGTCTTAAGAAAGTTCCCCAAGCTTGGTATGCTAAAATGGGCAGCTTTCTTATTGTCACTGGATTCTCTAGATGCCTATCTGATCCTAATGTCTATACCAAGAAAGTAGGAAGCCATCTCATAATCCTTGTCCTTTATGTTGATGACCTTATCCTTAGTGGTAGTGACTCAAAACTTTTAAACCATGCGAAAACCATCCTTAAGACGAAATTTGGAATGACAGACTTAGGCTTTTTTCACTATTTCCTTGGCCTCTAAGTTTTGCAAACCAATGAAGGAATTTGTCTTTCCCAATCTAAGTATGCTTGTGACCTTCTTCATCACTTTCACATGGACGATTGTAAACCAACCCCTTCAAACTTCTAGTCTGGAGTCAAGCTTGCTACCACCTGTACTTCTCCCGAAGTTGATGCCACCTTGTACCGTCAGTTAGTTGGTAGCCTCTTATACTTGACTCATACCCGTCTTGATCTTTCCTTTGTTGTTGGTCTTATTGCCCGGTATATGCAAACACCCCATGAAAGCCATTGGAAAGAAGCTAAAAGGATACTTCGTTATGTACGTGCTACAGTTCAGTTCGGGATACATTACAATTTAGGGGGGGCTCCTTTAATGGTTGGTTTCACTGATTCAGATTGGGCCGGCGACCCTGATGATCGAAAGTCTACTGGAGGTTATGTTTTCATCCTTGGTTCACGACCTGTCACTTGGGCCTGTAAGAAACAACAGGCTATTGCACTTTCAATAGAAGTAGAGTACCGAGCAGCGGTAAATGCAAGTCAGGAAGCCTTATGGCTTCGACAGATTCTTTCAGAGTTTGGATTCCAGCAGCAGCATCCGACCAACCTTTGGTGCAACAATCAGAGTGCCATCAAGCTCACCAAAGACCCAATTCAACATCAGCGCAGCAAACACATCGAGCTACACATGCACTTCATCAGAAATCTCATTCATGATCAAGTTATTGAAGTGCTCTTTTTCCCTACAGAAGATCAAGTTGTAGACATTTTCACAAAGTCTCTTACAGAAGCGAAGTTTTCCAAACTTCGATCTATGTTAGGAGTTCAAGAAGTTGTCATCAAGGGGAGATAGGCTCTAATGCCTCCTTCCTTCTCCTATTGTGTCACTATTGTAAATCCTTCAATCCTATCCAAGTTGTTCTTAAGGGGGGGTGTTAGGATATTTAGACACTTAGGAGTTAGTTAAGATCTACTTGGTCTAATGTATCGTTAGGTAAAAGTGTGTTTCTTAATGTGTTTCTTTAGTATGCATTTGTAGTTAGGAAATCCAACGATCACGATATGTTCCTGACATCGAGTGATCCGACGATTCATACTCTCCTCGATCTTAACGGCCATCGATCTGTGGGTTAACACCCGATCGGTCCATGATCTCTATTTAAAGAGCATGGAGGGTCATTTGCCGATGATCAATTGTGAGAAACTCTCTTGTAAAATCTCTCAGTAATCTTTTTCTTTTGCATTAATAAACTGCTCCAAGTGGTCGTGTTGTCTAGGGTCGTGGTTGTTTCCCCGTAGGGGTTTTACCACGTCAAAACATCGGTGTGTTGATCTTTGATCTGGATGTGTAATTGGTTACTGAAGGTGTTCGTCCTCTGTTGGAATACCTGTGTTGTCGAACAATATTGATGTGTTAGAATGAAAATATGGGAAAATTTTCTTTTCAACATTTGCTTTGAATTTTGATAATTTTTCATAAGAATAAGGAGTGATAGCACCACCCTAGATGCTCTAACAATTTGCTTGAGTGTGTAGGCACATGTCATACCAAAGATGTTGAGGTTCTCATGCGCTCTACGGTGAGCACATGTCCCCAAGTAGGAGCCTGATGTTACCCCCCCCCCAGCCTAGGGGTAACTAAGGTAATCGTGTCTCAAGGCCCACAAGTGGCAGACATGGAGTACCGAGAACCAGATTGACTAGAAGAGCCCCAAAGGCCCCTCCTATCTTGACTTGCACCATTATGCATCACCAGCAGCAAAGCAACATCCATCACACTGGCCTCACCCGAGAGGACAGCAGGTCTTACTCCATGAGGTAATAAGTCTGGTTTCATGGTAAGTGTCACTTTAATAATTGAAGCATTTGAATATGTTCCAAAGAATCCTTTCTTGATTACAGAGCGTTTGCTTGGAAATTATACGTTTTGCCTTATTTAACCTTGGTGGGTGTCATTACGTCCTAGTAAGTTGGTCACCCTCGGGAATGGGGTGCTATTGGGGGTTCCTTGAAGAGTCATTGTACCATTCCTGGTCATACTTATCACTTTCCATACTTCTTCCATTTTGTCTCATATTTTGGGATTTTTGGGTGCACTGACCAAAGAAGGGATTGTACCTCATTTCATGGGAAGAAGGGGTTGAAGGCCCAAAGGGAAATGTAGTTGGCAAAAGATAAAAGCCAATCATAAACCTTCTAGATGCTCGCCCTTGGATCCCGAGAACAATGAAACGATTCTCGAAAAAAATGAGTGACCCTTTAAAATAAATAACTAATTAATCAATCATGCCAACCAAGGTAGAGCGTATGTGGGCTATGCATTTCCTTTTTAGTGCCCCTTGTTGTCTTCAACTTGGAAAAGCATGATGGACAAGGTAGAGCGTATGTGGGCTATGCATTTTCTTTTTAGTGCCCCTTATTGCCTTCAACTTGGAAACACTCTAATAAATTAATGGAAAATAAATGGGCTTGGAAAAATGTTGCATCGCGGACGAAGGGCAACACACCCTCTACAAAGGCACCTATAAATGAGACAATATGAACCCTTGTATGTCATGAATCCCATGCCCGAAAGTCTTACCCCACTCCACCTCATACTCGCTTATGACTTAGATAGGTTTCCCTTGGGAAACACCTTTGACTTGGGGATTGTCTGACCCAATAGGATGCCTTGACACCCCTTCCACACCTAAATTTGACAAATTGTATAAGGTCTTTGAGCATTTGTTTAGTTTGAAAAGGGGGGGTTTGATGCACATGTTTGGGTGGTTCCATTATTTGATGTGGCTTACTTGGCATGATTCTTGTGACTTATGGACCCTTGGAGGGTGCATCTGTTTGTCTTTGCAGGACCTTGCCCAGTGGATAGGTATTCATGAGGACATAACTGTGTTCGAACCTTCATGAGGGCTTTGGAACCCAAGGATGGCTGCAGAAACCCCATGTCTGGGGCAGGCTTGTGATCACCATTTGCACATTGAAGAAGGAGGTTGTTGCCTTGGGAGGCACCCTGGCATAGCTAGGAGACGAGTTCCCACCTCTTTCCACCTGGACACTAGCCTTTGGAGGCTTGGACGTCACTTACCTAGCTCATGACGTTGTGGAGGAGACTAGGGTTTGATGGAGGAGGGTCATGACATGATGTTTTGGCACATGTGGCATGATGAGTGGCCTTTGGAGGCCTAGTGTTGTATACTTCTACCTCAACGTCCCACACTAGGAGCTCAACGTCACCCCAAAAGGGGATGGCGTCACCCTTTAGGGTTTTATTTTTGTAGGGCAAATTAAGAAGTAGGCTCAATTATTGAAAAGACAAGACTTTAGGGTTAATTCTAATGGTGGCTAGGATTTCCCATATAAGTATGGCTAGCCACCACTCATTTTTCATCACAACTCTTCCTCACACAAGAGGATCAAGTCTGAAATTTTCGCCCTATTTGGAAAATTGGCTCTTTTACATGGTGTGCTATCTCTTGGGGGGCAAGTCTTGGTGTTTCTTGTCTCATATATGGTGAAATTTTCTGCAACTAGGGTTTTATGCTTGATTATTCTTGGTGAAATAAGTAAAATCTGCAATTTCATTTCATGCTTTGGATGTTTATGGCGAATTTTACTTGTTCAAATTGAAGATTATGAGATTGCTTGTCTAAAACCCTAGGAGAGGAACATAAGGTGTTTCTTCCTCTCTCTAGATCATTTCATCCATTAATTTGTTAAGGAAACGTCATCTATGGAAAACTCCTAAAGCCCTAAAGTGCTAGCACTTTAGGAGTTTTGTTTTAGAAGCTTGTTGTGATTACCTTTTCAAGAATCTAAAGAAGGAGGAGAATTCGCTAGGGCCCAAAAGAGCTTGCTCCCTAGCAAAATCTTCCTCTTGAGGCTTAGAGTTTGAGGCCCTAAGGTGCTAGCACCTTGAACTTCACCCCATTTCTTTAGACATTACTATCATTAGTCTCCAATTGAATGCTAATTGTTGTTGTATATGACTCCATAAGCCCAAAAGGCATTGATTTCTATTGCTCGTGTGAAGGAATTGATCAAACAACTCTCAAACTCTACTCTTTAAGGCTTCCATTAACCTTTCCTCACCCTAGCTTAGCTAAATTCACTAACTCATGTGCTGCTGTTGCAAAACACTGCTACAGCCATCTAATTTGCTTCATTTTGCTGCATACACTAGCATAATACTAGCCTAACTTACTCAGAAATCGCTTGGAATAAGGGCTAATTGATCTATTGGATAAATGTTGATTTTTCACTGTAATTTCATGCAATTCAGAACTAAATTTCTTGTGGCTGTTACAAATTACTAATTGTTGTTGTAAACCTTTATATGTTGCAATTTTGTATCAGCTAGTATAGATTTCCACTGTCTACTGTCTTTTGAGGTTTTACGATCATATTGCTACTTGGAAATTGCTATATACATGCTATATATGTTCTTGTTCCAGGCAGGTACCTGAATCTCTTCCCTTTGCCTCAATTCTACAGACATAGACCTTTGACTTAGGTAACCAGTGAAAGGGTGCTCCAAACTTGGCTATATCACTTGCTATCAGTTCCCTTGAGGTTATTGGGGACGCCTCCCCTGGGATGGACTTCATCCATCCCTAAAACGTGGGGATTTCCTACTAAGGTGACAGTGGTGAGTTATCTTGTAGTTATGCCAATTTGATTTACTTGTCTTGGGCTTGGACAAGTACAGATTGTGCGATAACAGGACTCACTAGAGGAAGCTCAACCTCCCATAGGTATGAATACCAAAGAGCCTTATATTTCAATTGTTGCCATGACAGGGATGGATCACTTAGATACGTTTAAGACATATGGGTCCATTCAAAAAAATAAGGTACTTCCTCTGATTGACCCTGGTAGAACTTTGAACATGCTTTATAAAAATCAAGTTAATATATTGGGGCTCTATGTACACAACAAAGACCAACTCACCATCAACATCCATAGTCACTAGCATATCTACTATGTAGGTGTAGTTCATTATGTTGAAATCCACATCGGGGATTTTACCCTCAAGGATTCCTTCTATGTTACAGAAGTTGGAGGGGTAGATGTTTTGGGCATCCAATGGTGCATATTACTTACAACCTATACCACAAACCATGTTGATGGCTTCGTATCTTTCAAACAAAATGGCCAAGGGTATACCATCAAGGGTATACAACCAATAGAAACTGAGATAGTAAATACCAACAAGATTGATAAAATCATAAGGAATATTTTGGTTTTGTTACCCCCTCTCACTTAGGGGTAACTAGAGGAGATCATGTCTCATGGTCCACATTGCAGACAGTGATCCCAAAGATGATTATCAGCATTCTCCACAAACAACAGCCACTCAGATGCCCCCCCCCCCTATGTTGATGATTCGTCATGTGACATTCTCCAGGTCATTCTCCTCTGAACTGAGTTGAGTCAATCTGTGAGAGGGCCCATGTGATGGGTGTGTCGTTCTCCTATGGACTGAGTTGAGACGATGTGTGCCCACGTGTTGGGTATGCCCACGTGTTGGGTATGCCCATGTGATGGGTGTGTCGTTCTCCTATGGACTAAGTTGAGACGATGTGTGCCCACGTGTTGGGTGTGCCCATGTGATGGGTGTGCGTCAGACTCTGGACTGAGTTGTTATGACGTGTGGTCTCTTGTCTACTCCTTTGGACTGAGTTGAGATGACTTGAGATGGTCTCCTGCCTTGTACTCCTTTGGAATGAGTTGAGTCGGCTTGAGATGGTCTCCTGCCTTGAACTCCTATGGACTTAGTTGAGTCGGCTTGAGATGGTTCTCCAGATGGTACTCCTGTGGACTCAGTTGAGTTGATCTGTTGAGAGGGACGTCCCTGTGGCTGAGCACAAGTAGACGTGTCCCTAGTGGCTGAGCACTAGTGGACGTGTGAGATCCTTGCTATATTGTCTAAAGAGTAAGATTTACTTGTAACCCTAATTTGTGATGTAAGGGTACAAGTCAACCCCACCTATGAAAGATAATTAATATTGTGTAATTATTAATTATATTATTAAGTTGTACAGGTCCACCCTATTGTGCCAATAGACACATCATTTGATGTGATAGGTTTTGTATAAATAAAGAGTGAATCCCCATTGTGGATCACATACACTTGTCATCTCATGATTTCAGAAGTTGAGGTCTGAAATTAAGAGGACTACAGCTCGCACTTTTCTAAGAGCTAGGTTTCTCAGTCATAGAAGCACCCTATTGTGTGCTAGGTTTGGTGGTGGATGGTGGATCTTCTCTTGGAAATATAGCAATAGGATTGTTGGGTTTTTCCCTTGGTTGAGAAGGGTTTTCCCAGGATACTTCTTGTGTCCTTGTGCATGGTTATTCTTCTTGTGATTTTGGTTTACTGTAGCTAATGTATTGTTGCAATGTTTATAACTGTAGCTTATGCTAAGCAGAAATAAATTTAAATTGCATGAGCTATCCATCAAAAAATTAACACCCTCATCATAGCTCAGCTCATTCACTTGATCAGCATGGTTCATCCGATGATGGTGGTCCAGCATACATGAGGTACACTATTCATTGTTTTA
Source organism: Picea engelmannii (assembly GCA_009831015.1). NCBI lineage: Eukaryota > Viridiplantae > Streptophyta > Pinopsida > Pinales > Pinaceae > Picea > Picea engelmannii. The sequence continues at coordinate 19,608 of ML812689.1, forward strand.
TATAAAGTGTTACACTTAATGCATTAAGCATTTGAGTGAGGATCATGGGTTGAAGTCAAATAATGGATCATGATGCTTGGAAGTTATGCTTTTTTCCTTGCTTCACCTTAGTGGCCATTATATGTGTCCTAGTCCAGTGTTGTCACTCTTGGGAAAAAGGGGTACTATTGGGAGGCCCTGATAGGGGTAATGTACCACTCCCTTTCATATTTAACACATTCCATCCATATTCCTCGCGTTGTCCTATCTTCTGGAAATGGTTGTTACATGTATCCCAAAAAGGCACATGCCTTCATCCTCCTATGAGAAGGAGCTAGAATGCCCGAGGTTGATGCAGATGGTAAGAAGAATAAAAAAAGCATGTTGTAAAAAAAGAGAAATAATGGGATGACAAATAATAAAATCAAAAGCCAAAAGTTAGCTTGAGCTCTACCCCCTTGCTATGGGGTGATTGACCTATGTCCTAATGCATAGAATGCATATCAAATTAAAAGGACTTAATCCTAGTAAAAAATAAAAGAATGAACCTGAAAAGGGGACTTGCAAAGCAACAAATGAATAATCAAAAGGCAAGAATGGGGTTTGGAATACACACACTGTCGAGGAAAGGGTAACTCAAGCACCAAGCGCTCCCTCTACAAAGGCACTCATGGAAATGAACCCACACGTGACCTTGCATGTCAATGACACCATGACCATGAAGTAAGCCCCATGCCACATCATTCACTTATACTTACACTTTGATGGAATTCTCGAGAACTACTCCTCTACTTGGGTATTGGCACACCTAATAGGGTTTTATGATGGTCCTCCCATACCTAAACTTGGAAAATTGTATAAAGTCTTAAGGTAGTGTGAAGTTTGATGAAGAAACCTAATGTGAATTGCTTATGTGGCTCTTGCATTAGATTGTGGCTTACTTTTTATGATTCTAATGATTCTTGTATCCATGAAGATTGGTTTCACTTGACTTTTATGAACCTTGTTTGATGATGATGCACCCCGGGAGATGGTCCTGTTAAGGACGTTTTGATGCTTGTACCCAGAACGTTGCACATTGTATGCAGGACGTTAGGACCCTAATGATGAGCATTGGACTTCTTGATGACTTGGCATGCCTTTAGACATCTTCCAACAACATTTGGACCTTGGATGTTGCAGTGATTAGCTTCGACGTTCTAGATACAACTTAATGTGCCACTCAGAGGGTAGGACTCCCCTACACCTGGACGTTGCACCCTTTGAGGACGTTAGGGTTTGTATTGACCCCATTGCCCTTGATGATGATGAGATGTCACCATATTGATGAGGGGATGTGACCTTTCATGATGCTTTGCACCTTTTGGGGATGAATGTGACCTTTGGAGCCTTCATGCCCCTTGAGGAGATGATGTCGACCTTTATTGTCTTCTACACTCACACGTGTTGATGTTTGAGGGGATGTTTTGATGTATTTGCATTTTATCTTTATGTTGGAGGCTATTTTGGGGGTCAGCTTGAGACCTATCCACCTTGTATCATGGATTATTATGGTTTTAGGGGCTTTTAGAGAGATAAGGCGCTAGGGTTGTCTTATTTTATATATATATGCTTGAGGGTTTACTCATTTGTAAATCATAACTCATCTTGTGGAGAATCATTTCTAGCACTTGTTTACTCTCTTATTGATCATGGAGAACTTATGAGCACTTTCTTAGAAATGATATAGTGGATGCTTTTCAAGTTTCTTGTGGATGATTTCATAGTTAGGATTTCTTTCATGCTCAACTATTTGATTGGTAAGTGTTATTTTCAAGTCTTTGGTGGTTTATTCCTGGTGTATTAAGTAAATTGTTTTATCAAAGCGGTGATAATTGCATGCTACCTTGTATTATTTTGGATAAACCCTTGTTTTGAAACCCTAGGGAGGTTTGTAGAGGACCACCTCCCCTTGCTATCATTTATTTTGAGCTTGTTGAAGAACAGAAGGATAATTCTAGGATTTGTAGTGGACTACCCGTCAACCCCTGGATTTTTTCACTTGGAAATTCTGAGGGTTAGGGGCCAGTGCATTTCACTTACTGGCATTCAGATAGTTCTTTCAGAGATAGCACTTGGTCAAGCCAAGGTTGGTTTCCGTTGAGGCTAGGTATAGAGATTAGTTAAGTGGTTTTCCTTTTTCAAAGATAGAAGTTTGCACAAGTCTTCATGGATAGAGAGAGATGTCTATTTTTAGCATATTCCCTACTTTTTAGTAGACGGAGATAGGAGGTCTGCATGACAGTATTGATCACATATTCAGAGTCCTTGCGAGCTCATGATTCCAATGAGCCTTTTCTGGACGACATGCGAGCAGTTTACTATTTTTAGCAGGTGGAGTTCTAGGCCTCAGATGATGATTCTAATCAAATATTTGGATTCATCACTGAAAATTCAATCCGATGAGTATATTCTCATTGACATGCGACAAGAATCTATTTTTAGCAGTGTCTACTTTTAGACATACTATATTTGGCAATGGTCTCCTAGTGGTCCTGGACATATTTGGAGTTTTTCCTATTTTTTAGGATGACTACTATTTTTGACATGTCTATTTTTAGCAGGGCTATATTTAGCAGGAGTGGTCGCTATGCAGGGTGACAAGTGGCAGGTTCAAGTGACACGTTCTCAAAGAGTGACATGTGGTAGGATATGGGGCACATGGATTAGTTGGGCGCTAGGGTGGTGCATGGTGGAGCCCACAAGGTAGATGGATGAGTCATAAGGGGCACCTACCTTTTTCTCTCACCTAACTGGAGCGCCTACCTTTTTTCTCTCCCTAACTCCCTCTCTCACCCACCTAACTCCCCTTTTCTCTCACTTAACTCCCTCTCCCCCTCAATTTACTCCCCCCTTTTGCTCCACTCTCTCCTCACTCAAGAAGGGTGCATGGCCTTCATGGGGCACCCACCTTTTTTCTCTCACCTAACTCCCTCTCTCACTCACCTAACTCCCCTTTTCTCTTCCTAACTCCCTCGCTCACCCACCTAACTCCCCTTTTCTCTCCCTAACTCCCTCTCTCACCCTCCTAACTCCCCTTTTCTCTCCCCAACTTCCTCTTCTCTCTCACTTGACTCCCACTCTCTCCTCGTTCAGTRGRGCGCACCTTCCACTTCTACCCATTGATGCACCTCCTTGGGATATGCACTCTCCTCCTCCCTCTTGGTCTATATATACAGCTGCTCTCCATTKTCAAAGGGTTGGATATTCTTCGTCGACAAGACTCTACATCAAATATCTCTTCTCTCTTCTCCTTCTTAGCTTATGTTCTTCTATGCAGGATCATCACTACACCATTTTTGTACCTCTTTCCTTGGCGCAACCAGCCTCTTGACATCTACAGAAATAAAATATTGATGTGCTTGTACYGAGCCTTTTTTATTTGCTAGTRTCTTARAATGTGATCTGTTTGCAGTTCAGAACTTATCTGCATATCATTTGGGTGTTATCTATTGTTTGATATCGCATTCTACATTGCTTCATTTCTTACTTTGAGCTAACGATTGCAGGGATCCCACCAAAACCTTTAAAAAACCATATTTTGAAACCTCCGCCTGTCTAAATGCAACATAATCTTCTTTATTTGTTGCTGTTATATCGTTTCATTTTGCAGATTTACAGGCAGTGGACAACAAGAAAGAAACCCAGGGACACCCCCCTGAGGTTGGCATGCACCAACCTGAACGGAGAGGACTCTGTCAGTGACTTCTTAGGGGCAGAAGTCCTACAATTATCATTGTTTTCCATGCAGATTTTGAAGTTGTTTCAGATCTGATTTTGAGGGTGCAGAAAACAGTGCTAACACTACCCTAGGGTTATTCTTGTAGGTTATATTTCTAGGGTTTGTAGTGGACTACTCTAGGGTTTTGACCAAAATCCATTTAGATCTCTTGCTAAAGGTTCTTAGAAGACATAGGACAACCTCTTGGGGTTTGTAGTGGACTACCTTAAGTTGTTTTCCTAAAGATCAATACCTACAGTTTCTAGTGAACTACCTTGGGGTTTGGTTCTTCAGTCTCTCTCTTGCCTTTGTTCTCCATAGAAGTTGCATCTTAGACTCCATATGCCCAAGGAAGCTAGACAACACTAGTCTATTCTCTTGCAAAGTGACTTTACACCCTAATCCTCCTCCTTTGACGTCTTATGGTAGATTTAGGTTTTATTGCATTCAATCTTCATTTCATAGTCATTAATAGCCTAGCGTCTTGGGTTTATAGCATTCTTTACTTTAGAACATACCTTAACATCATTTATTGCATCATTGTAGTAGTTTTCATCCAATTAGGGCTTGATATCTTGCACATTTAGGGATTGTTTCATGTTATGTTATGTTACAACAATTATTGGTTATTTATTTTGTTATTCTTAGATTGCATTATATCTCTCTTTCATCACATTTTTTCTTGTTTTAGGACTGTTATATTTCTACTGTCATAACTTCTTGTTTTGCTTAAGTAAATTATCTCTTCTTGCAAGTTTTATGACAGCCATAGTTTTCATTTTGATTTGTAGTGTTTCAGGGCATTTACTTTACTCATTTGACTTGATAGTTATCATTATTGTCTTGCAACACCTCATGCACAAATCTGGAAACTATTTCATAAAACCACGTTAATCTTGCTTTGACAACCTTAGTCTAAGTGGTGGTATATTTGAGTAACCAAGATGTTGAATTTTCACTATGCTAGGCTCAAGCATGAGGTTTATTTCATTTTATCATGTACTTGAACCATAAACAAATGCAGCTACACCATACACAAGTGCTGCAATAACCAAGATCACAAGAAGAATTACCATGCACAAGAACATAAGATTTCTATCCTGGGTGTTAAATTTATAAGCAGCTGCGAGAGCCATTCTCCTGGAGGATGGCTAAGACCCTAGACGAGATCTAGGGCCCCCAGTGCACTCCCGGTGTACTTGGTCTGGGACCAAACAGTCAGTGCCATGACAAAAGTCCCTAGATATGTCTAGGGCCCCTGGACATGGTCCAGGGTACCCATGCCTGGGGCATAGGTTTCTTGGTCTGGGACCAAGCATTTAAATCCCCTAGATATGTCTAGGGCCCCTGGACAGGGTCCAGGGTACCCATGCCTGGGGCATGGGTTTCTTGGTCTGGGACCAAGATGTTAAAGCCCCTAGATATGTCTAGGGCCCCTGGACATGGTCCAGGGTACCCATGCCTGGGGCATGGGTTGATCCTTGGTCTATGACCTTGGTGGATAAGACCCCAGGAAAAGTCCTCGGGCTACTTGATTCTAAATCAAGTACTTGATGGTACATGACCTTCCTCGAAGAAGGACATAACCACAAGAGGATAAGTCCCATATGCAGTGATGATAAAGTAATAGGTTCACCATATGATATGAAGGAATGAGTAATGCCACCTTGCAAACCCTCCCTTACCCTTGGTTGATTGGTTTGGGTTTTGTTGGTTTATTTAGGGGTTATGCTTTAAAGTTAAATACTAAATATTATTGTCACATGTTTAAATTCCAAATTTAAGCATGTGACTTTTAGTTAACTTAAACTAGCCCTAACCCTAACCTAAGTACTATTTAAGAAAACCCCCCCCTACACTATTCATCTATCATTCCCTCTTCTTGTAATAGCATGGAGCCTCTAAGTGATAGCGTGGAGCCTCTAAGTCTGCGGCCTCAGTCCTTTTGCTTTGTTGTTGATGTTTGAAGGTACCGTGACCTCTCTGCTAGAGTGCCACACCCTCTCACCTGCCTGTCGCATCCTCTCTGTTGTGGGAGTGTCCTCTTGAGGGTTAGCCGCAGCCTGCTGTGACTGTCGTGGGTGTCCTAGCTGCTGCCTATTCCTTGCTGTAGATGCCGTGAGTACTTTGATTGCTGTCTCCTTTGCTGTGGGGTTATACCATGTGGTCTGGTTGCTGTATGTGTAGCTGCCTATACCCTGTGTGCATGCCGTGACTTCTCTGCTGGGTGCCACACCCCTTCTGCTGGCTGCTGTGACCTCTCTGCTAGGTACCACGTCTTCTCCCTGTTGGCTGCAGCGTTCTTCTTGCTGGGAATGTTGTCCTAGCTGCTGTGTATGGGGGTTTAAACTGCCGCTGTGGTTGTTGTTTGGGTATAGGTGCAGGCCCTCTTCAGATCTGCTGTATAAGTGCATCTTCCCTTGTCTTCGTTGGCTGGTTTTTCAGTGTGATAGCAGTGTGTTGGTAACCCTATCCTATGTCTGCTGTGCTGCCCTCTAGCTAGGGTAGTTCTGTAGGGTTACTATTTGGTAAAGCTTCTAAACTGCTCTTTCTACATCACTGATGTGACAAGGGTTTACACACAGTCTAGTGTGTTCAGATCTGAAGTTTTCTTGGGTAGGGGTTTTTGTTGTGAGGGTTTGGGTTATGTTCTATTGTGTTTTATCCCTTTGGCTTCTGGACCTGGTGGCAAGAAAGTTCCTTAAATCTTTGGCATAAGATATCCACTTGATCCATGAACTGAACCTTTGTCTGAGCATAACAACAGGACCTATATCTATTGTGGTTACAGTGTTGTCTTCTGAGGTAGGTTGTTGTACCAGGTATGCTTCCTACTTGTCTCTCTTTGTTTTAGATCTGATCGGATCACAGAATTGATTAATATAGCAAGTAGTATATAGATCTAAAAGACATGCTCATTGTAAACTGATTAAGCAGAGTTTTAGATCTGAGATTGTTGGTTTAATCATATTGATCTGCTGTTGTATTCAGAGTTGTTCATTACTGCTTTAGATCTGAGTTATATTCACATGTGATCTGAGTTGTTCTTCTCTTAAGTTGTTGTTGTCTACTTTTCATGCGGTCTGTCTATGATTGAGTTACAGATCTAGTTACCTTGAGTATTGAATTTTAAAAGAGATTGTTGTTCTGCAAATTTACCCTAAATCTAACACTGGGAAACCCTTCTACTCAAGGGAAGAAAACCCAGCAATCCTTTGCTATATTCTCAAGAGAAGATCCCCCAACCATAAAACCCTAATGCACACAAGAGGGTGCTCTACAACCTTGAAACTTGCGCCCAAGAGAGGTGCGCACTTCAGCCCTAAAATGTACTTGCTGAAATTTCCAAATGACAAGTGTGTTTCCTCAATGGGGAAATCACCTTTATTTATACTAGACCAGACACAGCAATAGGTGTGTCTATTGGCACAACAAGGCCGACCTCAATAACTCAGAAATATAATTATTTATTACAATAAACATTAATTATCTTTCACATATGGTGGGGGCGACTTGTACCCTTTATATCACAATTAGGGTTACAAGTAAATTTTACACTTAGACAATATATAGCAAGGGATTCACACGTCCACTAGTGCTTAGCCACTAGGGACACGTCCACATGTGCTCATCCACAAGGACGTCATACTCAACAGATCTCTATCTCAACTAAGTCCACAGGAGAATCAATTGGAGTACCACATCGTCTAACCTCTCAAACAGAGGAGAACGATACACCCATCACATGGGCACACCCAACCACTGGGCAACGACTCAACTCTCACACAGAGGAGAACGATATACCCCATCACATGGGCATGCCCAACATTGGGCTCTCTCACAGGTCGACTCAACTCAGTCATAGAGGAGAACGTATCCTGGAGGATGTCTCACGATGTTGCAATCATCAACACTCCCTCTCAGCTAGGGAGGCATTCTCCACCAAGCCAAGTCTCTCACGGAAGTACTTGAACTTTGTCCTGGCAAGCGGTTTGGTGAAGATATCTGCAATCTGCTCATGTGTAGGAAGGTACTGCACGTGTATTGTTTTCCTCTGCACCATGTCTCTGATATAATGATAGTTTATCTCAATGTGTTTCGATTTATCATGAAACACGGGATTATCAGAGAGCTTCACACAAGCTCTGGTTATCACAATGAATAATGGTAGAATCCATCTCATGATCAAATAAATCTGTAAGGAGCTTACGAAGCCACACTGCTTCGCGGACCACCACACTCAACGCTATATACGTTGCTTCTGCAGTACTCAAAGCCACAGAGCTCTATTTCCTGCTCCACCAGGAAACCATGGTAGACCCCAAGGAAAAACAACAACCAGATGTGTTCTTCCGATCCACTGCAGTCCCTGCCCAATATCCATTGGCATATCCCTACAATCTCATGTCTACATCGGAGGCATATCTCAGGCCATATCCAACTATGCCTCGTATATATCTCAATACATGCTTCGCTGCTATTTAGTGAGTATGTCTCGGTTGACTCGTGAACTGACTGAGTACGTTCACTGCATAGCATATATCAGGTCTGGTGTTAACTAGATACATCAATGATCCAATCAGTTGTCGGTATAGATGTGGATCAATCTCGCCTAAATCAATAGTAGCCTCATTCATTTTCTTCAAATCCATCACCATCGGTGTATGCATGGATTTGCACTTTGTCATACCGAACTTCTTCAATATCTCCACTGTATATTTTCCTTGACTCAAGAAAATCTCATCAGTCCTCTGCCATACCTCTAGTCCCAAGAAGTAGTGCATCATACCCAGATCCTTCATCTCGAATTCAGAATTCAATGCACGCTTGCATTCAGCAATAAGTCTTTCTGAACCGGTGAGGAATAAATCATCCACATACAGGACCAAGATCAGGCACTGTCACCAACAATGTGATAATATAGGTTTGGATCAACAACACTCTTGCTAAAGCCCAAACTCATCAGGAATCTATACATCTTCTCGTACCAAGCACGAGGTGCCTGCTTTAGTCCATACAGGGCTTTCTTCAACCTGCACACATGAGATTTCTCGTCATGTATCATGAATCCCTCTGGTTGCTCAATGTAAACTTCTTCCTCAATCTCACCATTGAGAAAGGTTGTCTTTACATCCATCTGATGTAGTTTCCAACCCATAGATGCAGCTAGTGCAATGATAGTACGAATGGAAGTGTATCGGGCTATTGGAGCAAATGTCTCCTCATAATCAATTCCCTCCACCTATGAGAATCCTCTGGCTATAAATCTCTCTTTGTATTTCTCGACACTTCCATCAACTGCATGCTTGATCTTATAGATCCACTTGGAAGTCACTACAAACTTCCCTTCTGGTCTCGAAACAATATCCCACACATCATTCTTCATGATGGAC
>ML812689.1:40514-51798 GCA_009831015.1 Picea engelmannii
AGATGATGAGGAAAACCAAGCACTTGCAGCACAAGTGAAGAAGAGAAAGGAAAGAGAAGAAGGCAGTCCAAGGAAGTCTAAGAAGCCACGTCGTAAGAGGGATATGTCAAAGGTTCAATGCTTCAATTGCAGGAAGATGGGACGTTATGCCACACAATGTCCTCACAAACATGAGAAGGAAAAGAAGAAGAAGCACCATGCACATGCAGTTGATGTTGAACAAGACAAACCCAAAGATGAAGAATTTGTATTCATTTTAGCACTCACGAAACCATCACTCAAGGAAGTGATACCTAGATCATAGATAGCGGTGCTTCCAAGCATATGACTGAATTCAGAAACTCTCTATCAAAATTAATAGAGGACTCCTCACTTCAAGTGGTGCTTGGAGACGATTCCAAGCATGCAATCAAAGGCTTTGGAGAAGCCTCCTTACAACTTGACTCAGGTAACCCTCTTTCAATTAAAGATATACTATTTGTACAAGATTTAAAGAAGAATATTCTATCTATTTCATATTTAGAAGATAAAGGTTTTAGGGTAGCTTTTGTGGATGGCCAAGTCCTTCTATAGCCCAAGAATTCAAGCATAAATAAAGCCATTGTGATTGGTGTCCAAGGGGGAGGATTGTATAAGTTGAAGGGACACCAAGAACAAGCCCTTGTACACAATAGTGTTAGTTCCAATGAACTATGGCACCAAAGGCTTGCTCAATTGAACTATAGATCATTACCAGTTTTGAGAAAAACGGTTACAAGTCTACCAGAAATCCAGATAGACCATGACGGAGTATGCAAAGGTTGTGCACTTGGCAAGAATGTCAAGGGAAGCTTTACAAGCAGTGATAGCAGATCCAAAGGTATTTTGGACATCATACACCCCGATGTATGCGGACAGAGGACGGTGCCATCACTTGGTAACTTTGTATACTATGTGTTGTTCATATACAACTATTTCAGGAAGACATGGATCTACTTCTTGAAAGCAAAAGATGAAGTCCTTAACAAGTTTCAAGAGTTCAAGGCTTTAGTTGAGAATCTCTCTAAGAGGAAGATTAAAGTTTTGAGATCTGACAATGGAGGTGAGTACACCTCAACGGATTTTAAATGTTTTTGCAAAGAAGAAGGGATTAAGAGGGATCTTACAACTCCCTACAACCCCTAGCAGAATGGGGTTGCAGAAAGAAAGAATAGATCCATCATAGAAGCAGCAAAAGCGATGATACATGACCAGGGCCTACCCATCCACTTATGGGCAAAAGCATCCAGTATGGTTGTATACGTGCAGAATAGAAGCCCTCACAAGATATTAGGGAACAAGACACATGAAGAGGTGCTCACCGGATAGAAGCTAGAAGTCAGTCACTTGAGGATTTTTTATTGTCCAATGTTTATACATGTTCCCAAGGAAAAGAGAACGAAATTAGAACCTTCAAGAAAGAAGGGCACATTCGTTGGATACAATGAGACTTCGAAGGCCTATAGAATTTACATTCCAGGGCAAAGACAGATCGAGATCAGTCGGGATGTAACATTTGACGAAGATGAAGCCTTCAGAAAATCAAGTGAATCTCACAGATAAGGACCAAATAGAGCAAGAGGCTCCCAAAGATGCAGTCATGGTAGACTCTACACCTAAAGAAACCATCCCAGAAGTTCAGAATGATATAGTAGAGTCAGAAAGACGTGTAGATCTACCTGAAGAAGTTGTAGCTACCAAGAAGAGACCAGCTTGGCTTTGGAAAACCTTACAGGAAGTCGAAGGACATACAGCTCCCAAAGGATCCTTTAGAGAGAGCAAGAGACCACATAAGTTTTCCAGCTATGTGGCACTAATGAGCAACATCATTGATTCAGAACCTTCCTCTTTTGAAGAAGTTGTTGAGAAGCTAGAATGGAAGGATGCCATGATGGAGAAGCATCAGTCCAACATGAAAAATGATGTATGGGAGGTCGTTCTGAGACCAAAAGGGAAGTCAATTGTGACTTCCAAATGGATCTACAAGATCAAGCATGTTGCAGACAATAGCATAGAGAAGTACAAGGGAAGTGTGAGTGAAAGATGATGATTCAAAATGAGAGTTTTAGCTCTCTACTTATACAATACCAAGTGACCTTTATAAAATTTAGGTCACCAAAAGCCCGACAAGGCCAAAATACCAAATAATATTGTTTTTAAATTAAATGTCATAAATTAAACGCTAATCAAGCAAAAGTAAGACGTCATGCCCTTTCTAGGGTGACGTTATCCCTTTTTAGGGCATCATTGGCCTCCTGGAGCAAAACGTTAGCCCTCCTTGGGCCTCTCCACGCTGCCACACATGCCACAACTGCCATAACTGCCTCCCCAAACGTCCACAATGTTGGATGACGTCATGGGCATCCTGGGTGACATCATGGGCCTTCCAAGGCCAACGTTCCAGTGGAGAGGGCACAACCCCCCTAGGTGAGGCTCTGCCAGGGTGCCTATGTGGAACGTCTTCCTCTTCTCCAGTGCAAACCCCTATGTCCTGTCTATGCCCCCTGCTAGGGTCTCAGCATCCATCCGGTGGGCTCTTCAACCCCATGGAGGTCCGAACTAATCATCTCCCCATGTGTGCCTGTCCAATATGGTACCTGTCCGTCGAGTATGATCCTGCACATCAACAGATACGCCCTCCATGGGCTCATAAGTCATAGGGATCATAGCAATGTCAATCACATCCAATCATCAATTTTATTAAACATGTGCATGAAACCCCTTTTACCCAGTCAAGTACTCAAAGACACTATACAAATCTGCAAGGCAAGTTTGGAGGAAGTGATAGAGCGTCGTATTAGGCTAGTGTCCACTAGAAAAGGGATGTTTCCGGAAGAGATCAAATCCAAGTCATGTTAATGGGTGAGGTGGATAAGGGATGTCCTGACAAGGGGTGCAGTGATAGCAAGGAAATGCAAGGCTTACCTGTGGGTGCCTTTGTAGAAGGCGAGTTGCACCTGTCCTGGATGCAAAGGTTTCCAAGCCCATTCATGCCTTCTATTCTTATTTCTTTATTGTTTTTCTTTCAAGAAGCTAATCAGGGGACACTACACTAGCGTGGTGACCAGTGGTGGCAATGTTACCCACAAGCACTTTCACGGAAATGATTTCACGGAAATGAGAAGGTTGACTCGTGATGAGAACCCCTTTCTCTTGGCCAAGCAACCAAGAGCCACTACCCTGGCGTGGTGACCAGCTGCTAGTAGTGTCATACCACTAAGTGCCCATGGATCTAATAGGTTGGCTCATGATGAGACCCCTATCCTCTAACTAGGTCTTGTTTTATTATTTTATGGGTCCCTCTTGTTTCTTGCTGAGAAGATTTTTACTTCTTTCTCGGGGATCCCTGGGTGAAGCATCTCGAGGTTTTATTTTTAGGCTTTTATCTTTTGCCAGCTGCTTTTACCTTCTGGGCCTTTAGCCCCTTCTTCCCACAAGGCAAGGTGCAACCCTTAAATGATTGGTCAACCCAATGCCCGGACTAGTGTAAAGGGATGGATGAGCGGGAAGTAAGATGAAAAGTGGTGAGTATGACGGGGGCGGACAACGACTCTTCAGAAATCCCCCTAGTGGCAACTCAAAACCTATGGGCACAAGCTTACTAGGGCATCCTGTCATTCCCCTAAACATGGTCAAGTGGATAAGTATAAGATCCAAGTAGCCGTTAGAAACAAAAAGAACTAAATGCACATATTCAAAGGTTATGAGGATCAGAGTGACACATACCATGATACCCGGACTCATTACCTCATGGAGCAAGATCCATCTCTGCTACAGGACCAAGCCAAGGTGATGGATGTTGTTGTTGCTGACAAAGTGGAGGCATTGAAAGAAAGAAAAGATGGGCCCTCCAGAGCCGTGCTCAAGTCGATCTGGCTCTCGGTACTCCATGTCTAGGACCTGTGGGCCTCGAGACATAATCTCCTTAATTATCCCTAAAAGTGGGGGATAACATCTGGCTCCAACTCGGGGACATGTGCTCACCATAGAGCGCATGAGAACCTCAGCATCTCTGGCATAACCTGTAACCTGCTCGATCTCAATAGAAACTATTAGTAATCATTTGGGGTGGTGCTATCACCCCCAGCTCATATATATGAAATAAGAAAACAAGCATATGTACAAGTGTAAAAGAAAACTACTCTAGCATGCAATGCAAATGGTATATACAATGGATGCAAATGCCTACCTACTTACCTACACTTACCTGTCGGCTGGATGTTAGGTGTAGTCAAACGACCAGTGAAACCAATCCAGCAATGTCCCACAACACCTGCCTTTGTGCTTCATCATAAACCAAAATAGTGATAAGTTAAGCACAAAAATAACATGGGTTAGAGAATATATCGTATCGTCGAAAATAATAAAGTCTAACTCATGGAGGCGGGTGGGAGGGATAAAATCATGCCAAGTCACTCTCTGAGGAAAGTGCTCAATCCACTTCAGGAAGGGATCATGAAAAGTCGTTCAGAAAACTAACTCAAAAGGTCTGAAGGCTGGCTACCTAAGACGTCCTCACAATCTGAAACCTAGGAGAGGATTGACATGGATCTAGAAGAGGACTGACAAACGCTTAAGGGAACGTTGAAAGGTTTAGATGACAGACCTTTTCTTGGAGCATTCAACCTACCCTTGAACTCTAGGGTTTGGCTTAGAGGAAAATCAATACAAAAGACATATTTCCCAACTACACCTTTAATGACACAACAAGGTAAAGTAATCGGAGGTGGCTGGAGAAAGCTGTCACAAGAATCCTTCTTCAGGCAAACAATGTCCTTACTCCTATCAAGACCTGAGCATAGTGGTGGTTGAAAATTATATTCATGGAAAGGATCCAGGTGCTCAGAGGAGTAGTCATCAAAGTCCTCAAGATGTGACCGAAAATCATCAGGAAAATATGGGACTAGGTCAACCTTGGGTATTTGGAAAGCATCGGCGATCATATCATTTCCTTGTTGCCACTGGTCAAAATCAAGAGTAACCTGTTGTGATAACTGTGAAGGCAACACTTGGAAACGATTTTTAATGTCGTAAATGGGGTCCATATTATAACCAACTACATCCCATTTACGTCCTCTAACATGTATGAACTCATCAATATCAACTATGTCAGTATCTGTATCATAACATGGAGGATTCAAAATATTCAAGGGCTCATCCATCTCCTCCTCATTTCCCAAATCACAAAGTAGAGAATCATCAAAATGTTGGAGAGGAGGGTAACTTATTGTTTCTTCTTGTTGTGAAGGGGGAAAAGGCTCGTGGACGGCTTCATCAGAGGGAGGAGCACAGGTTGATACTTCATCATTTTGCTTAGGTTCCAGCTCCTCAACTGTGTCTTTAGCAGTCCTATGTTGATCCATGGTTTGTTCCCCTTCTTCTTGGAAATCAACAATAAAGTTCTCAAGGGAAACCAAACTTTCCATAATAAGAGTACCCAAGGTAAAGAGGTATCTTATCTCGGATAAGGAGATGTTTTGCTCAACCTTTGCAGCCATGCTGTGAGCTTCATTGAGCGTCCTTGGGCTCCTCTTACTGAGGGGAAAGCCCAGATGCACCAAAAGTACATGGGAATAGAGATGGACAAGGTACGTCTCTTCAGGATGATGGCTTTCAGGAATTTGATAGAGTATGTCCTCAAACCTATCCTTGAAGTCACTGACAGATTCATCCTCAGTTTGCTTTATATGCTCGAGTCTTTTTAGTAGTACTGGGATGTCTTCCAACTGAATACCCCATCTTCTAAGAAAGGTTTCTTCAAATTGTTCCATAGTTGTGATGCTGGCATCGGGGAGGTTGTCATACCACTCTCTAGCGTTGCAATAAAGACTGGCAGAGAAAATTTCCATGACCAAGTCTTCAACATCATCGACGATAGGGTGGGATAGAAAGAAATCCCAGAAGTTTCTCATGTGATAATCGGCTCTCTCCCTATCACCACTAGTGAATCTAGGGACCAAATTTTTGTATTCAAGGGGCATTTGTTGAGGGTATCCCGGGATTTTACTCATGTCTAAAGGCTTGTAGTTTCCCGGATCCCATTGAGAAGTCATAGTTGGCTTCGCCACCAGTGGAGTCGCCAGATAATTTTCTTGAAATTATCAAAGAAATAAGGGAATCACCCTTACTGGAGTCGCCAGGTAAGCTTTGTAAGATAAAGATTCTTGAGGAAAGGCTTACCGAAAAAGTGTCGTCTTTTGAGGAAAATTGAGTCAGTGTTCCCCGACAACGGTGCCAAAATGTTATCGCACAGTTTGTAGTTTGGAATAAAGATGGATGAATGAAGGGCAAACTGACAAAACTGAGACTATCCTACCACTATCACCTCAATAGGATAGCTCTTTCTGTTTAGGGTGGTAGGCCCAGGGGAGACGTCCCCGGTGACCTAGGTTTTGAGAAGGCAAAAGGCTTAAGAATAAGTAATATTTTCCCCCTCACAAGTCACCATCGATCAGAAAGTCACGGCTAATCAGCCAATAAATATAGGTAATAACCAAAAAAGTGTATCTTCCCGAAACAAAGCAACCAGGAAACTATACATGTGCAAGATCACTTGCTTGGTTAGTACTTCATATAATCAAGGACTTCTGATATAAAGCAATTTGATAGACAATATTGATGAAGCAAATCAATGATGTAAACTAGCAATGATTACAATGTGTCACTTCACAATAAATGCTAAAGAAGAAACTTCACAATGTGCAATGGCAATTTATCATCGATGTAATAATACCAACATTAGAATGAACGCTTCAGCCAATCACACAATTGCTTTAAGATAAATAAATGTTGCAAGTTATAAGTATAACACAAGTAGATAATAGCAGCAATAGGGTTAGCGAATGTTAGTCTCAGCTAGGGTTAGAAGTAGTTAATGGTTGTTCAAGAATATTTAGAAGTTGTGTGTGATCAAGGTACTCAACATAGGAAGTCTTGGATCAATGCGTTATTAGGGCAAATGGAGTCAAAAATCACTGCAAAAGTTGAAGGGTCGGATGATAGTGATATGGCTAAAGACAAGAGGGTTAGATATTGAAGTGTTGCTAAGGCAAGGCCTCAACAATGAAACCCTAGGGGAGAAAGGCTCACTAAGGTGAAGAAACCCTAGGCCTTAGTGCTTTCTCCTCCTTCTTTAGCTCATTAACAAGATGAAAACGGCTAGCTTGAGTAATAAATGCTATGGCTAAGGACAAGAGAGTTTAATGATGAAGTGTTGCTAAGGCAAGGCTTCATCAATCAAACCCTAGGGGAAAACGACTCACTAACGTGTAGAAACCCTAGGTCTTAGTGCGTTTTCCTCCTTCCTTGGCTCAATGACAAGAATAAAACGGCTAGGCTAGAAGAGTAGAAGTAGAGTGTTCCTATGGCAAAGCTCTATCTAACTTCAGCAAATCAAATGGCTCTTGGCTTCACTTAGTAGGGACATGAAACAAGGACACCAACATGTGCTTGTCCCCTAGGGTTTAATCCAGCAAATTATAATAACAAAATGCAAGTAAACAATACCATAACCATTCAATAAAGAAGTGTTTGTAGAAATTCACTTACATCCATCAAGCATTCATATAGCCAAACCCTAGTTGTAAACCTTCCACCAAGAAAATGCCAAAACAGCCAAGAAAGAGACTCCTTCAACAAGTGCGCATCAATTTTCAACCAAAAACCCGAAAGGAGGGCACAAATTTCAGACCTCACTAAGTGTGAGTGAAAGATGATGATTCAAAATGAGAGTTTTAGCTCTCTACTTATACAATACCAAGTGACCTTAATAAAATTTAGGTCACCAAAAGCCCGACAAGGCCAAAATACCAAATAATATTGTTTTTACATTAAATGTCATAAATTAAATCCTAATCAAGCAAAAGTAAGACGTCATGCCCTTTCTAGGGTGATGTTAGCCCTTTTTAGGGAAGCATTGGCCTCCTGGAGAAAAACGTTAGCCCTCCTTGGGCCCCTCCAAGCTGCCACACGTGCCATAACTGCCTCCCCAAACGTCCACAATGTTGGATGACGTCATGGGCATCCTGGGTGATGTCATGGGCCTTCCAATGCCAGCATTCCAATCGAGAGGGCACAACCCCCCTAGGTGAGGCTCTACCAGGGTGCCTCTGTGGAACGTCCTCCTCTTCTCCATTGCAAACCCCTTTGTCTTGTCTCTGCCCCCTGCTAGGGTCTCAACATCCATCTGGTGAGCTCTTCAGCCCCATGGAGGTCCGAACTAATCATCTCCCCATGTGTACCTGTCCATCGGGTATGATCCTACACATCAACAGATACACCCTCCATGGTCTCATAAGTCACAAGGATCATAGCAATGTCAATCACATCCAATCATCAATTTTATTAAACATGTGCATAAAACCCCTTTTACCCAATCAAGTGCTCAAAGACATTATACAAATCTACAAGGCAAGTTTGGAGGAAGTGACAGGGCGTCCTATTGGGCAAGTGTCCACTCGAAAAGGGATGTTTTCGGAAAAGATCAAATCCAAGTCATGTTAATGGGTGAGGTGGATAAGGGATGTCCTGACAAGGGGTGCAGTGACAGCAGGGAAATGCAAGGCTTACCTGTGGGTGCCTTTGTAGAAGGCGAGCTACACCTATCCTGGATGCAAATGTTTCCAAGCCCATTCATGCCTTTTATTCTTATTTCATTATTGTTTTTCTTTCAAGAAGCTAATCAAGGGACACTACCCTGGCGTGGTGACTGGTGGTGGCAATGTTACCCACAAGCACTTTCACGGAAATGAGAAGGTTGGCTCGTGATGAGACCCCCGTTCTCTTGGCCAAGCAACCAAGAGCCACTACCCTGGCGTGGTGACCAGCTGCTAGTAGTGTCATACAGCTAGGTGCCCATGGACCTAATAGGCTAGCTCGTGATGAGAGCCCCTATCTTCTGACTAGGTCTTGTTTTATTATTTTATGGGTCCCTCTTGTTTCTTGCTAAGAAGCTTTTTACTGCTTTCTCGGGGATCCCTGGGCGAAGCATTTCAAGGTTTTATTTTTAGGCTTTTATCTTTTTCCAGTTGCTTTTACCTTTTGGGCCTTTAGCCCCTTCTTCCCACAAGGCAAGGTGCAACCCTTAGATGATTTGTCAACCCAATCCCCGGACAAGTGTAAAGGGATTGATGAGCGAGAAGTAAGATGAAAAGTGGTAAGTATGACGGGAACGGACGATGAATCTTCAGAAATCCCCCCAGTGACAACTCAAAACCTATGGGCACAAGCTTACTAGGACATCATGTCATTCCCCCAGACATGGTCAAGTGGATAACTATAAGATCCAAGCACCCGTTAGAAACAAAAAGAACTAAATGCACATATTCAAAGGTTCTGAGCATCAGAGTGACACATACCATGATACCCGGACTCATTACCTCATGGAGCAAGATCCATCTCTGCTACAGGACCAAGCCGAGGTGATGGATGTTGTTGTTGCTGACAAAGTGGAGGCGCTGAAAGGAAAAACAAATGGGCCCTCCAAGGTCGTGCTCAAGTCGATCTGGCTCTCGATACTCCATGTCTAAGACCTGTAGGCCTTGAGACATAATCTCCTTAGTTATCCCTAAAAGTGGGAGATAACAAGAGCCAACTTTGATACATTGTGACAATCAAAGTAACGTGAAGCTTACCGAGAACCCTGTATTCCATGACAGGTCTAAAAATATAGAGATCCCTTAATGAGCCATCGTATTGTTCCCAACCATACTTACCACTTTCCATCATTATTCGCCTCCATTTCCTTATCTCTTGGGATTTTAGGGTGTATTGACCCAAGAAGGGGTTGTCCCTCATTCTATGGGAAGAAGGGGCTAAAGGCCCAGAGGGGTTGATGTTGGGTAAAAGATAAAAGCCTTGTATAAACCTTCCAAATGCTTCGCCCAGGGATCACCCAAGAAAGCAATGAAACGCTTATCTTTGAGTAAAGGGGACCCACAATATAATAAAGAATGCTTAAGAGGTTAGTTGAAGGATAGGAGGTCTCATCACGAGCCGACCTATCACGTCCATGAATATCTATGTTAATGTTTATGCCATTATTATAGTTCTTTGCATTTCAATAGATAAGAGCATTATAAGAACAAGATCACTGAGAAATACACATTCACAAGAGACACAGCATTTAACATGGGAAACCCTCTAGGGGAAGAAAACCCAAAAAAAACTTCCTTATCATAAATTGTCAATACAATGTTCAAGAGATAACTCAAACCAATACAGATAGTCCTCTCCAAAAGATGCGCCACTCTTCTTCTCCTCTCTCCAACTGGTAATTGCAACTTGCCTCATAAGAAAATGAGCAAGTGAGTTGTGTTCAAATGAGGCGCTAGCCTCCTTTATTTATACAAGTTCTGGCATGTGTGAAGTGTCTCTTCACTGGCAGGGCCGACTTCTCAATCTGGGTGGGAAAACCCACCTTTAATTTAATTCGAGTCTCAATAATAATTGTTGGGGACGACTTCTTATTCTGCCTATTACAATTGTTTGATGACCAATCCGCAAAAGGGGATTTGGTCCTAATACAATTACCGACATGATTAATCCACAATGGGGATTAATCCTATGAACAAAATATCAATAATAATAAGAATACTCTTCGCAGTTACATTATTTCAACACTCCCCCTTAACAAGAAGGGTCTTCTTCAACAGCATCAGGCGAGAGAGGTCTGCATCATCAGTCGCATCAGGAGGACAGTATCGTCAATATCATCTTGGAACATTGGCTGGCATATTTACGAGTCATCGGAAGTTTTCTTCATCAGCAGCATCATCATTCTCAAAAGAATGCCATCATCATCTGCATCAAAATGTATCAGTAAATATGATACCTCATCACAGCAATAGGCTGGCACATCACAGTACTACACTGGCTCAATGTCACAGCTGTTAAGCTAGTAGCTCAGTGTCAGTCACATCTTGCTTTACGTCTAACAACGAGGTCAAAAGCAAGGAATCATCTTGCTTTACGTCTAACAACTAGGTCAGAAGCAAGGAACACATCATCGTCTCGCTTTATGTCTAACAACTAGGTTAGAAGCGAGGAATCATCTTGCTTTATGTCTAATAACGAGGTCAGAAGCAAGGAACATATCAACATCTCGCTTTACGTCTAACAACGAGGTCAGAAGCGAGGAATCATCTTGTTTTACGTCTAACAACTAGGTCAGAAGCAAGGAATCCATAGCGTCATGCTTTACGTCTAACAGCGAGGTCAGAAGCAATGACTCATCTTGCTTTACGTCTAACAGCGAGGTCAGAAGCAA
>ML812689.1:54244-73624 GCA_009831015.1 Picea engelmannii
TGTAGTTGATGTGAGCTAATCTTCTAGAGTTCACATGGATTCTTCAATAGCATGGGTCATGGCAGCTTCTGAGTGACCCACCTTCTTCTTTTCCACTGATGATTGCTTCATTTATGATCTCTCCTTTAGCACGTTGCCTTCTAGAACCTTCGCTATAGCTTCCTCATGTGACCTGGAGCAAGGCCAACAAGCAAGAATAATATCCTTCTTGATAATATAAAGCAATAGCATGAACAATCATCACAGTAGCTCCTTTAGAGCTATCACTTATAATTTATCGGAAGCAAAGATTAAAGGTAAGGAATACAATACGAAATGAGGTCAACACTCTCATAGTGTTGTGACTAAGCATTCTTCCATGGCAATCTGAAACTAACACACAAGGTTTCTCCTAGAGGAGATGTTAGTTGTATCAGGCAAAGCATATACTTCTATATTCTCACATGCTATCAAGTATAATACTTTACGACGATTGCTATCTCAACTAAAGTCATCAGCTTGTCATGTGTACCTTTGAATCTTGATTAATCAAACCTGGAGCCTTGTCCTCAAGAGTGAGTGCTTGCTTTTCTTCCAGGTCTCCTTCACTCAAGTGACGAGTGCTTTCTTCAACCTGTCTGTTGTACTAAGACAATACGCTATCTTGACAGAAGGTTAGGTTAGAGGATAAGCTATATGATCAACTTTTAATTCTTCTAATAATTTGATCATGGCTTCAACATGCAACACTAATCAAGATAATTTCATAACAAATAGATGCATATTAGAATAATCACACATGGGTTGCATCATTCCTCTGAATGTGTTGGATTTTGAGATCCTTCTGGATCTATGGCAAGAGATCCCTTCTCCTGCAAATACTCTTTAGGGTTTAACCATTTAAGCATATGTAAGTACATACCTCTGATAGCATTTGCAGGTAGTGGCTCCATCTGGTAGCAGCGGTAATCATTGCCAACTCTTGAGAAAATTTCCAGGGTGATTGCAACTGGTCTTGTGGCTGCAACTGCAACTACAACTGCAACTTAGGGTTTTATGAGGAAACCCTAATTTTTCAAACTTCGAATTTTGAAATTCTGATCCAAGGGATAGATGCGCTGAGCTGAGGCGAGTTAGTTGTGCAGTCGAAATTTCGAAAATCCAACTTTTACCCCCTCAAACTTGATCTGTGGATTTCTGGACTGGTGCTTCTGGTTTTCTGGTACTTCTGGTACTCTGGTACTTCTGGTACTTCTGGTACTCTGGTTTTCTGGTTTTTTGGTACTTTGTGAAACTAGGGTTTCACTTTCCGGGAAATCTAGCCACTAAAAAGGTGAGCTCTAAGTGCCAAAATGATCCTTGGGGGAGGGCGCAACTTTCTAGGTGGTTTCGGGGCTGAAAAGATTCACCAATAAAAAGCCCTAATTTTCATGTCCGGTAACAGTGACGTTTTTCTCTTGCGAAATATGCTTCCTTCAGGTTGGCTCTGATACCATATTAATGTTTATGCCATTATTATAGTTCTTTGCATTTCAATAGATAAGAGCATTATAAGAACAAGATCACTGAGAAATACACATTCACAAGAGACACGGCATTTATCCTAAGAAACCCTCTAGGGGAAGAAAACCCAACAAAAACTTCCTTATCATAAATTGTCAATACAATGTTCAAGAGATAACTCAAACCAATACAGATAGTCCTCTCCAAAAGATGCGTCACTCTTCTTCTCCTCTCTCCAACTGGTAATTGCAGCTTGCCTCATAAGAAAATGAGCAAGTGAGTTGTGATCAAATGAGGCGCTAGCCTCCTTTATTTATACAAGTTCTGGCATGTGTGAAGTGTCTCTTCACTGGCAGGGCCGACTTCTCAATCTGGGTGGGTAAACCCACCTTTAATTTAATTTTGGGTCTCAATAATAACTGCTGGGGCCGACTTCTTATTCTGCCTATTACAATTGTCTAATGACCAATCCGCAAAAGGGGATTTGGTCCTAATACAATTACCGACATGATTAATCCACAATGGGGATTAATCCCATGAATAAAATATCAATAAGAATAAGAATACTCTTCGCAGTTACATTATTTCAACAATCTAGTGGTATGACATTGCCATCATCTGGTCACCACGCCAAGGCAGTGACCTTCAAAATCTCCTTATGCTATATTGAAAGAAAATAAAGAAAGAAAGATAAATGGCAATTGATGGGCTTCGAAAAAGTGCATTGCAGACAAAGATACCACACACCCTCCACAAAGGCACCCAAGAATGAGACACTACGGCCCCTTCTATATCATGAGCCCTATGCCCATCGAGTCTTGACCCCTACCACCTCATCCACTTTACATGGCTTAGAGAGGGATATCTTGGAAGTTCTCCTTGACCTAGGGCAAAACCTACCCAATAGGACACCTCGTCAAACCTCCCATCCTTGAGCTTGACAAGTTGCAAAGTGTCTTTCAGCTGTTAATTGTTTGATATAGTGATCTTTGATGCACATGCTTAGATGGCTTATGTATGGATTGAATCCACTTATCATGATGTTATGACTTGAGATCCTTGGAGGGCGTGTTCATTTGTCTTTGCGGGACCTAGTTGGTGGACAGTTTTGGGAGAACAAGCCTAGCTTGGGCTTCCATGGGGCTACAAGCCCACAGGTTGGATGCCAAGGGCCCACATGTTAGATGAGAGAGATCAGACTTGGACGGCCTTGATGAGGACTTGGACAACCTAGCCCAACCCTTACTTGCCAAACGATATGCCCAGGAGGGGAAAAACGTCCCACTTTTTTAGCTTGACATCATGATCTAGGGGCTAGGGCATGGTGGTGATTCTGGTGAGGTGCCACTCTTTGACACATGCACGGTCTTCACCATGATGAGAGCGCTTAGGTGCTTGACATGTGGCCTTTGGAGGCCTATCCATCACCAACGACTTCCTCAAAGTGGAAAAACGTCCCCTAAAGGGGAGACGTCCTCCTAAATTAGGGTTTTATTTGTGCAAAAGGTAAATTTTTAAGTGAATTGTTTAATATTACTTTGTTAAGTGGGCAAGATTAGGGTTGTTGACCCCTAATCTTGAGTTTTACTCCTTATTTTGTCGACAAGCTATGTTAGCTACATTTTGTATAAATAGAGATCATAAGATCTCATTTTAAACATAACTCTCCCTCTTGTGAGAGGCCTTCGTCTGAAATTTGCGCCACACTTGGCTCTTTTTAGCTCTTGTGCACTTGTTTATGGCTATGTTTATGAATGGTTGATGGAGGAAGGTCTAGCGCTAGCTTTGGATGATGCTTTCTAGCTTCTATGGAGGATTATCTAGGCATTTCTCTTGATCTTGGTATGGTTTTCTACTATTATGCTATCATTTTTCAATTTTAAGTATTGTCATGCTAGGAGCTAGGTGGGAAGTATAAGGGCATACACCCCCACCATAGCCTTGATCATATTATTTGCTTCATCTCTTTAATTTAACAAGGGTTTGCTAAGAGAAGTATAAGGGCATACACCCTCTTAGCTTAAACTCTAACTTAGAGAAACTTGTCATGGGAAGTAAAAGGGCTTACACCCGCAAGGAGGTAGCTTCTCTAACCTCCTTGCGACTCCATTAACCCAATAGTAAAGGCACTAGTCATTGACTTGTTGCATTAGAGAAATAAAATATTGCGTTGGGAAATGTGATTTTCGGTCATTTTTATTTCTTGCAAAGTGGATTGTATTCCTTGTGCCTTGGTTACCTCACAACCAATAGGGCATCCCCACCTAGGGGCTACTTATTGTTGTTGTTACAAAATTGCATCTTCAGCCATTAGGGCTGCAGAAACCCTAACTTACTTGCTTGAATAACTCTCTTATCAACCATTGGATTTTGTTCAAAGTTTGCACACTTGTTCTCATTGGTCCAACGCACGTTTTGGCAAAGTTTGAGGAGATTTCAGTGGTTGATTTTCTTGCTGTAATACATTTAATGTTACAGCCACAAGGCTGGTATAATTTGCTGCAGACAAGTGTTTACAACAGCATTATCTTTTATGCTAAGAGTATTGGTTTTTCATCTTGAGTTTAGCTAGTCATCTACTAGTTTTTTTCTTGCATTTTCTACATGATTTTTAGCATTTATTGAGCAGCTTATAGTACCATCTTCTTGTTGATATATATTGTTATCTATTGCTGCAAATTAGGGACAGCAAGCTTAACTTGTTGATCCAACTAACATATACTATTGCGAAGAGTCTTTTCTTGTGTCTCGGGCAGGTACAATCATTCAGAGAAGTGTTATACCTGTGGGGAAACAATTACTTGACTTGCAAGGCATCTCTTTCCACCTTTCACTCCACTTAGACTTGACCTATAGGGGCTTCATTTCCATCCATCTCCATCTCCATCTCAATCCCCCTAGGGTCACCGGGATCGCCTCCCTAGAATGACCTAGTCACCCTTGAAGTGCGGGACCTACATCGAGGTGACAATGGGTGTAGGAATTCCAAGTTGTAGCACTCGCCTTGTGGTTGGGTTGGGTCGGGCTTTGCCCAACCTAGAACTTGCGCTATAACAAGTACCACTGGCGGAGACTGTGTGTCTCTGGACAGTAGTTGTGTGCTACTACGGTGGTTGTGTTCCACTTGCAGTGATTGTGTGTTACTGGACAGTAGTTGTGTACTACTTGGCAGCAGTTGTGATCTATTGGATGACATTGTAGTAGTTGTGTGCTACTAGCTGATTGTCATGGAGATTACTAGATCGTAGAGACTGTGCCTGATGATTTGAGCTACAAAGACATTGTAGCAGTCGTGTGCCTGCTAGCAGATTGTAGAATGGTCAGTGGACTACCAAATGAAGACATCGTGAAAGATGCCTCTCTAGCTAAGAGGGAGTGTTGATGTTTTGGTAGCTGCAGAAGGATCTTTCCCTCCTAGATGACCTTTCTTAGATGCGGAGAAGATTCTGAAAGCAAGAGATCCATTAGACAGATGTTGAAATACCCTAGAAGAGAAGTCGGCCCAGAAGAATAAAGTATAATGAAAAGACACCTTCCCAGAAGAGAAGTCGGCCAAGCTAGAAGGACAAAAAGACTATAAATAAGGAGGCGTCTTAGCTCATTTTTTCACTCACTCACACTCTCCCAACTACACAGAAGCAAGGCACAAGTTTGGAGGAGGTGACACAGTAACTGCAGCTGGGGTGGTGTTTCTGGTTAAGCTAGCACTTGTGCTAGGGTTTATAAGATTGGATTTGCTTGAGAACAGAATCTATCTAAGAAAGGTTGTTGGGTTTTTTTTCCCCATTTGGGGTTTTCCCAAGATAAATCTCTTGCATTCTTTTCTGTCTCTTGTTTATGTTGCTACTGCTCAGTACATGACATATATGTTAATGGTAACAAAGTAAAAGAACACTAGTAACACTAATGCTCTGTAAATAAGGAAAATCCAACAAATCATTCACAAAATTGCCCTCTTTAGATTGATGCTTCTTGACTCCATTTTTCTCAAGATTTGATAGGCACTAGTCTTGATCCTCCATTACCTCATTTTCTCATTCCATTTGTATTTAAGCTAACTCTTCATATCAACTTGACCCTCCACTTCTTAGCCTTAGCAATCCTGATTCCTAACATAGGGAAGACCAACTTGTGCTTGAGGAGAGCCAGCGAAAAGTGAGGGTAAGAGCTATTGTGGTGACAGTGGGAAGCCTTCCTAAGTTCTACTGGGATGCACTTTGTGTTTTAGGAATTCACACTTTGAGTGCAAGTTTGAGAGGTAACATTGTGGCACTGTTGTCAAGGATAAATTCCATTTCCCAAAAATCGATAGTCTTGCTACATTTGATTTGGTGAGAATGTCATATCCAAAGATCTCTTTCTCACCTGGGGACTCCATGAGGGAATGAAGCCCTTGTTCCTTGAAGATTATTGAAGACATTGTTGTTTGTAAAGGCGAAGACATCCAGCAAGCTTGAAGGCATTTTGAAAGCTCACCTTGGCAACTCCACTCCACTGTTATTAAGAGGTATCATGGGTATGCATTTTCAGATTTCAATTTCCTTGTATTGAATAGTTGGAGTAAAGAAGTATGGCACCATCCATGTAGAAATTTAAATGACAAAATCAGCAAGACTATATCCTGCCATACACTTAGCAACCTAGAGATAACTGTCTTCTATGAACTTTGAAATGTCTAAACCCACATTCAGAAGTTATCATAAGCAGAAATACACATTGCTAAGCAATTTAGCAGTGGAATAAACACAATGAATAGCAACCATTCAACCATGAAAAACTCGGAAATTTAGGCAATGCCAGGGAAAACCCCAATGTGGGGAAACCCAATGAGAGAGAGATTTATTATTCAGCTTCAGGAAAGTACATATCAACAACAATAGATACAATTTCCAGCAAGAGAAATCTACTTACAACACACTAAAACAACCCCCAAAATTCTGCCTCAAAAAATGTGCCAAGTCCGTACTGTTGTATGGCCTACCCAAAAATTTGCACCTTGAAAAGTGTGCCCACAGCCTATTGTACGGACTGATCTGTACGGCCTAGCAGCAAGAAAAATACTTAAAACAGCCTCGAAAATCGCATCAATGCTTGCCTCGATTTTTGTGCCCTCTTCCCCTTGTTGTACAAACTGTATGGATCCGTATAGTACAGCCTCCAACAATAGAAACATAACTCAACACTCAAATAGAAATGTTCCCTTGGGATTTGTGCCCAATATCTCTTGGGAAAAGCACCCTATTGTTGCCCTAACTTCCCTCCCTCAAGCTTACTTGAAAATCTCTCTCAATCTCCTTCTCAATGTGTCTTGCACACTACCCAATGCATTCTCTTATAATTTGAATGTGACCCTTCACCTTCTCCAACCCTAGATCTAATGGCCAAGATATAATCTTGCCTTTACAAGATCAAGGGTCATGATTCATTCCCTCCAAAATAAATCACTTTAAATATTAAAGTACGTTTTCACTTTATAACATAAGTGCACTTTATGAAATAAAATCACTTTAATATTAGAAGGTACACTTCATTAAAAAGTCGCTTTAATAAAAGAACCAATTTATCACAACTTTATAAAAACCCATTACAAAGTCAAGTGTCTAGTAGTGTAGGTACAAGGTACCTTCCGCATACAGGACACATATGCGGAGTACCTCCCAAGCTAAAAAGCTAACACTCCCTCTTAGCGAGGGATGTCCTCGCTACCATCTCCATCATCTGGTCCCATCACATTGTGCTCAGTAGGAGCTCCCTCTGAACCTCGAGCCATCCTCAACACCTGCACAAAACTCGAACTAGAAGATCTTCTCCTGACAGCCACTCTGAACCATGAGCTCCTAAGAGAATCCACTCCACCCTGAGCATCGGTTCGATCACACCAGTTGAGCCTCCTGTCGGTGCTCGAAAGAGACTCCCTCTCTTCTCTCGGAATGCAAGACTGAATCCTTGGGCCCACCACAACCTCAGGAGCCTCCTACTCGTCATTCGACGCTGAATCATATCCTGAAGATTGTCCTCGCAACATATACAACCTGTCCACCCGATCACCAATCAGCTGTGGTTCCACCGAATCTGCTCCCTCCTTGTAGATAAATACATGTCCTCTCTTTAACAATGTACAATATCCATCATCCTCCAAGGCTGAGACTGAGAGCAAGTTAACCCTCAACCCTAGAACAAAGAGACCTCCATCAAGCTCCAGGAATCCTCCATACTCAAGTCGGAATCTAACCCTTCCAACTCCACATACATCTCACGCCATACCACCTTCACTCTCCACCAATCGGTTAGGACCTGTCTCTGTGATAATAAGGAATACTCGCCAGATTCTCGTCATGTGACAAGAGGCTCCACTGTCAACAATCCATCTGGTAGCACCCCCAAATCCTCCACTACCGACACTAGATACTAGAGTAACCAAAGAAAATGCCCTGTCATACTTGGAAGCAAAGTCCTCCATGGTTGTTGTAGCAGCTATCTCAGGCCCCTCCTGTTCCTTCTTCTTCTTCTTCCTCTCAGGACAATGAGAAGCAAGGTGCCCCAACTGGTTAATACAAAAACATCTGACTTTACTCAAGTTCCTCCCGGAACTTCCTTTCTTCTTTCTCTTTGCAGCAAGAGCAACATTTTCATCAGCTCCATCTGTCTTCTATCCACTGCTCTGAGATCCTTCTCGGATCTCCTCCTGAGTGAAATCGTCCCATAGTCTACTCCAATCTGGAAGATGCTCACGACCCACCACACACTTCACGAAGACTTCCCATTCCTTGGTGAAGCCTTTCAAGGCTATCCTCACCAACTCTGAATCTGATATGATCTCCCCAACTGCAGCCAGCTCATCTTTCACTTGAGCTACCCGGGTAAGATAAGAAGACACGCTCTCCCCCTTACCCATATTGGTATCATGTAGCTTATCCTTCAAGGCCATCTTCTAGTTTTCATTCTTCGCCTCAAATAAGTTCTTAAGTGCATCCCACATCTCTTGGATTGTCGTCTTCTCAACCAAGTGTGGGATAAGGTAATCCTTCACCCCATCCAAAATAATCCTCTGAGCTTTGGCCTCCTTTACTTCATGCAAATCCAAAGCAACAGGATCTATTGTGGGAGCCACAACAACAGAACTGACATAGTTCCAAATCTTGTTCTCATTGAGAACAGCTGACATCCGAACCTTCCACTGCAAATAGTTGGAAATGCCATCCAACCAATCCTCAAATCTAATGCATGCAGCCATATTCCCTGTCACTATTCAAAGGAAAACAAACAACAGATTTCCCCCTTCAAACTTGCCCAAAAATCTCACTGCTCACTGTCACTCAAAGCCCAAGCTCTGATACCATGTAGAAATTTAAATGACAAAATCAGCAAGACTATATTCTGTCATACACTTAGCAACCTAGAGATAATTGTCTTCTATGAACTCTGAAATGTCTAAACCCACATTCAGAAATTACCATAAGCAGAAATACATATTGCTAAGCAATTTAGCAGCAGAATAAACACAATGAACAGCAACCATTCAACAATGAAAAACTCAGAAATTTGGGCAATGTCAGGGAAAACCCCAATGTGGGGAAACCCAATGAGAGAGAGATTTATTATTTGGCTTCAGTAAAGTACATATCAGTAGTAATAAATACAATTTCTAGCAAGAGAAATCCACTTACAGCACACTAAAACAGCCCCCAAAATTTTGCCTCGAAAAATGTGCCAAGTCCGTACTGATGTACGGCCTGCCCAGAAATCTGCACCTTGAAAAGTGTGCCCACAGTTTGTTGTATGGACTGATCTGTATGGCACAGCAACAAGAAAAATACTCAAAATAGCCTCGAAAATTGTGCCAATGCTTGCCTCTATTTTTGTGCCCTCTTCACCTTGTTGTACGGATCCGTACAGTACAGCCTCCAACAGCAAAAAAATAACTCAGCACTGAAACAAAAATGTTCCCTTGGGATTTGTGCCCAATATTTCTTGGGAAAAGCGCCCTCTTGTTGCTCTAACTTCCCTCTCTCAAGCTTACTCGAAAATCTCTCTCAATCTCCTTCTCGATGTGTCTTACACACTACCCAATGCATTCTCTTATAATCTAAAAGTGACCCTTCACCTTCTCCAACCCTAGATCTAATCGTGCCTTTAAAAGATCAAGGATCATGATTCATTCCCTCCAAAATAAATCACTTTAAATATTAAAGTACATTTACACTTTATAGCATAAGTGAACTTTATGAAATAAAGTCACTTTAATATTAGAAGGTACACTTCACTAAAAAGTCACTTTAATAAAAAGAACCACTTTATCACAACTTTATAAAACCCCATTACAAAGTCAAGTGTCTAGTAGTGTAGGTACAAAGTAACTTCCGCATACAAGACACATATGCGGAGTACCTCCCGAGTTGAAAAGCTAACAATCCAAAGGAAATTTGTGAGATGATTTGTTTAGGCCTTTGGACGTTTCATGCATTCCTGGATCTCCACATAACCTCCAATTTGAGAATTGGAGTAAGCATGTTCCAAGATTTTGGGGGGACATCCTTAGTTGGCTTCAAAGCATCTTGTATCATTCATGAAGTTTATTGTAGATCACAATATTGTGCATGAAGATGTCTTAATGAAATTTTTTGCATATTCATTGAATGGGGAAAGTGCATGAGAATGGTATTGGAATTTCAACCTGTTGACCACCTATTTCGACTAGGGGGTCAACGTCATATACCATGAAGATATGTACCTAATGGTACAACCAGTTTGAAGACTTTGGGTTCAATAGGGCAAATTTAGCTCCCGGCACATCTTTCTATGTACTCGGAATGTCTGCTCCCCTGCGTGGGATAATATTGTAATATGCTAGCATGGGTCAATTTTTGTCTAGTTACCTAGGACTTCATCATTAGTGAAGTCCTTTCATCGAGTGTTTTTTTTCCTCGGGTAATTAACCTTGCTTAGCTGTAATTTTAATTATCCTTGAGTTTTCCACTCACAATAATTCTCCAAAGTGGTGAAAGGCGTTCTAATGATCAAGCCCAAGGGGTGACTAAAGTCTAGAAGTGTTGTAAATGATCATGCTAGACATCGCCTAGAGTTTTGCGGAATTTCGTTAAGTTTTGATAGGATTTTTTAAAATAATTAAAATTCCTGCAAACTAGGGATTTTTAATTATTTTGATGTAAAATGTAAAAAAGTGGTCCTTGGGGATTTTTTATAGGGGTATGAGTACTTAAATCAAATGGTTTATGAACCCCTACACCCTTGGACCAAGTCTCAGCTCATTTGGACAAGTTTTGCTAGGCCATTGTCCATGAGGAGTCCAGGTCGGTCAAAAATCAGCATGTAATTGGCTAAATTAAAATAGCCAAATTTTGTAAAGTCACTAAAATCATGAGAGAGAGTGGGAAAAGGATTCCTAATGTTTTTCATAAGTTGGGAAAGTAATTTTCCACTTAGAAAACACATCCTTGCTAAGCCAACAACCAAAGATGACCATTTCCTAAGAAGAGGGGCGCCCCCCTTGCTTATGAACTCATGGAAAATTAAAAATATAGCAAGAGGGCGCCCAAAACTTTGTGGTACCCCCCTTTGACCCTAACTTCACTTTTTATGATTGGGAAAAGTTCCTTCCCCCTTCCCCACTCACCCCTCATAGCCTCACTCACTCACTAACCCTAAAAGTGCGCCCCCCCGAAGAGACACTCCCCCCTTGGATGGATGACACTTGGAACTCATCCAAGTGGGGTCTCTCCTCTTCCTCATCTATAAAAGAAAGCCTCTCCTCCTCATTTCATCATCAATTCTTAGAGCAAGTCTATTATGCCAAAAATTCTCCCATTCTTTCCCCTCTCTCTCTCATGTTCTCATTGCAAATCTTGCTACAAGTATTTGTGGCAACATTTTGTGGATAATAAAGGAAGCTTTGGAGGATCTATTGAGTGCATTGGGAGTCTTCTTGATGCTCTTCATGGTGTTCTTGTGAGGTGATATTGTGCATTTTATTTCTTGTATTTTCTTGTATTCACTAGTTTAAGTTGGAGACCCAATCAAAGCATTTTGCTTGGGAATAATTAGTGGTAGTATTACTATTAATTTTGTGGTAGTTTCTTTTCAAGTTTGCAAAGTATTTTGCATGCTTTTTAGATGCTCTCACCTCCTTGTGTCTTGTCTAGCAAGAGATATACATGTTTGTGTTGTTTTTATTCATATGAGATATGATCGATATATTATTACAATGATGAGTGTTCCATATATAGGGAACATATGGTGACCATCCATGAAAGGATGTGTCCCTTGAATAATCAGTGACTATTTATTATTATCATTTACTTTATATATGATACTTGATAATCAATAATTATATTATTAATTATTATTCTAAGAGAATGTCTTCCCGATGTTGTCCAAACATCAACACTCCCTCTCAGCGAGGGAGACATTCTGCAACATGCCAAGCTTGTCTTTGAAGTATACAAACTTCACCCTAGACTCATGACACTTGTCTATTAGTCTTGAGAGACATCTCTCTCCCACCTGAACAAAGAAGAAACTCCTTTTGCGACTCTCCCTCTAAGCCAATTAACTCTCTCTGAGATTAAGCTCACTTGGGTCTGCATTTAATAGCATATAGCATCTTGAGTCTTTATCATTCCTTGTCAAATCACCATGACTAGGACAAAGACCACACCAGGATCTTTCACCACATGTACACACCTATCAGTAAATGTCGGCTTGATGCTAGCTGACACGTGGAAAGCACTTCAAGCACCTCGAGTCCATATTATTCCTTGTCATGATCAAGGAAGGACTACGTCTGGGCCCATTTACCAAAAGTGCACTTTTATGATAAATGTATCCTATCTCCCTTGGTCTGCAGCCCAATCTAGGAGAAGTTTCACATGCCATTCTACAACATGCCAAGCTTGCCTTTGAAGTATACAAACTTCACCCTAGACTCATGACACTTGTCTATTAGTCTTGGGAGACATCTCTCTCCCACCTGAACCGAGAAGAAACTCCTTTTGCGACTCTCCCTCTGAGCCAATTAACTCTCTCTAAGATTAAGCTCACTTGGGTCTGCATTTAATAGCATATAGCATCTTGAGTCTTTATCATTCCTTGTCAAATCACCATGACTAGGACAAAGACCACACCAGGATCTTTCACCACATGTACACACCTATGAGTGAATGTCGGCTTGATGCTAGCTGACACGTGGAAAGCACTTCAAGCACCTCGAGTTCATATTATTCCTTGTCATGATCAAGGAAGGACTACGTCTAGGCCCATTTACCAAAAGTGCACTTTTATGATAAATGTATCCTATCTCCCTTGGTCTGCAGCCCAATCTAGGAGAAGTTTCACATGCCATTCTACAACATGCCAAGCTTGTCTTTGAAGTATACAAACTTCACCCTAGACTCATGACACTTGTCTATTAGTCTAGGGAGACATCTCTCTCCCACCTAAACCGAGAAGAAACTCCTTTTGCGACTCGCCCTCTGAGCCAATTAACTCTCTCTAAGATTAAGCTCACTTGGGTCTGCATTTAATAGCATATAGCATCTTGAGTCTTTATCATTCCTTGTCAAATCACCATGACTAGGACAAAGACCGCACCAGGATCTTTCACCACATGTACACACCTATGAGTGAATGTCGGCTTGATGCTAGCTGACACATGGAAAGCACTTCAAGCACCTCAAGTCCATATTATTCCTTGTCATGATCAAGGAAGGACTACGTCTAGGCCCATTTACCAAAAGTGCACTTTTATGATAAATGTATCCTATCTCCCTTGGTCTACAGCCCAATCTAAGAGAAGTTTCACCCGATGCTGAAAGATCAACACTCCCTCTTAGCTAGGGAGGTATCTTTCCATAGTAGTACACAACTACTGTCCAGAGACACACAGTCTCCGCAAGTGGTACACAACCACCATAGTAGAAAAAAGGTTTGTCACACATGGGACGATGGGCTATAAGCCCAAATGCACTTATTCCTTCTCGAATAAGTGTCCTCACAGATCAACTCAACTCAATTCACAGAGGAGTACGATCTGGAGAAAGTTTGTCACACATGGCACTCCATGTGGACTTATAGAGCCTACACCCTCTAGAAACACTAGGGTCAACTCCCATAGTGTATGACGTCAAGGGTCAACTCCCTTGACATGCCCTCATGTGCTCTCCACATGGGACGTTGGGCTATAAGCCCAAACACAGTTATCCCTTCTCGAATAAGTGCCCCACTTATCCCTTCTCGGATAAGTGTCATCACAGATCAACTCAACTCAGTCACAGAGGAGTACGATCTGGAGAATGTCTCAGGAAGCTGCAAACATCAACACTCCCTCTCAGCGAGGGAGGCATTCTCTACCACGCCAAGTCTGTCACGGAAGTACTTAAACTTCGTCTTGGTTTGGTAAGAACATCAGCAACTTGCTCATCTGTAGGAAGGTATTGCACCAATACTTCCTTCCTCTGCACCATGTTTCAGATGTAATGGTACTTGATCTCAATGTGGTTTGATTTGTCATGAAACACTGGATTATCTGAGATCTTCAAACAACTCTGGTTACCATAATGAATAATGGTGGAATCCTGCACATGTTCAGATAAATCTGCAAGGAGCTTGCGAAGCCACACTACTTCATGGACTGTCATACTTAATGCAATGTACTATGCTTTTGTTGTGCTCAAAGCCACATAAGTTTGTTTCCTGCTACACCAGGAAACCATGGAAGATCCCAAAGTGAAGCAACACCCGAAGGTGCTCTTTCTGTCCACTGCACTCCCTACCCAATCAGAGTCAATATATTCTTGCCATATCATATCAATACTGGAAGTATATCTCAGACCATGTCCAATTGTGCCTCGTAAGTATCTCAACACATGCTTCGCAGCAATCCAGTGTGTCTATCTTGGCTGACTTATAAACTGGCTAAGTGCACTCACTGCATAGCAAATATTTGGTCTGGTGTTAACCAAATACATCAATTATCCAATCAACTATTTGTACAAAGTCGGATCAATTTCGTTAGAATCGAA
Source organism: Picea engelmannii (assembly GCA_009831015.1). Classification (NCBI taxonomy): domain Eukaryota; kingdom Viridiplantae; phylum Streptophyta; class Pinopsida; order Pinales; family Pinaceae; genus Picea; species Picea engelmannii. The sequence continues at coordinate 68,764 of ML812689.1, forward strand.
AGAAGACACACTTAGTCTCTTCAGATTTGTCACCATTGGTGTAACCATGAGCTTCAAGTTCAATATCCCAAACTTCTTCAATATCTCAACTGTGTACTTCCCTTGACTTAGGAAGATCTCATCAGTTCTCTACCACACCTCTATTCCCAAGAAGTAGTGCATCATACCAAGGTCCTTCATCTCAAACTTAGAGGCCAATGCATACTTGCATTCAACAATAAGGCTCTCTGTATCGGTGAGGAATAAATCATCAACGTAGAGGACCAAAATCAGGGACTCACCATTAACAGTCTTATAATACAGGCTGGGATTGACAACACTTTTGTTGAATCCCAAAAATCATCAGGTGTCCATAAATCCTTGCATACCAAGCTCAAGGTGGTTGTTTGATTCCATACAAGGCCATTTTCAACTTGCACACATGAGACTCCTTCTCATGTATCACAAAACCATCTGGTTGCTCGATGTATACTTCTTCCTCAATCTCTCCATTGAGAAAGGTTGTCTTTACATCCATTTGATGTACTCTCTAACCCATGGATGTTACAGAGGAAATAATCATACGGATAGAAGTGTATCAAGCAATAGGAGCAAATGTCTCCTCATAATCTATTCCCTCCACCTGAGAGAATCCTCTAGCAACAAATCTCATTTTGTGCCTCTCGATGCTACCATCAACTATGTGTTTGATCTTGTAGATCCATTTGGAAGTCACTGCAAACTTCCCCTGAGGTCTCAGAACAATATCCCACACATCATTCTTCATGATGGACTGATACTCCTCCATCATGGCATCTCTCCATACTGGATGACTAGTTGCCTCCTCATAACAGGAAGGTTTAGAATCAATGATGTGGCTCATAGCTGCGACATAGCACGAATATCTCTGAGGTATCTTGCTCTCTCAGAAGGTGCCATCTCTTTTTGTCTCTCACTCCATCTGTCTCTAACCAGGGATATAGATCTGGTATTCCTTTGAAGACTCATTGTACCCCACAAATGTACCCTTTCTACCTGAAGGGTCTAGCTTGGTCCTTTCCTCCTTGGGTAAATGAATGTATATTGAACACCCAAATATCCTGAAGTGTCCAACCTCGGGCTTCACTCCGGTGAAGGTCTCCTCGGGAGTCATGTTCCTCAAGGAATTTTGTTCTGAACATACACTACAGTCATGGATTCCTCTCCCCAAAGAAACATAGGTAAATCTTGATCATGAATCATCGCCTTGACTGTCTCAACAATAGATCTGTTCTTCCTCTCTGCGACCCCATTTTGTTGAAGGTTGTGAGGAACAGTGTACTCCCTCTTGATCCTTGCCTCAAACATCTCTGGAACACATCGAGGTTCCCTCATGGAACCAATGTCCCCCAAGACATATCGAGGTTTCCTCGTGAAACCAATGTCTCAAGAACCTGAAAAACATCAAAACATTGACATAAGCTTCATGTGGTCTCGACTAAGGGGGTTTGTTACTGCTTCTCATATCCATCTTGATCAATCCACACCAAATACTTGCGTTGATCTCGCCAAATGCAAGAGAACTTGTTGCACATGCACCCATGTCGAACTCAGCATAAATCGATCTCGATATAAGAAGTTAAAGTTCCAATCAATCAGAAACTTCAATGATTTTTTTTTTTCGAAGTCAAAGTTAGAATCAATCAAAGACTCCGATGAATTTTTCGAGGCTGGATTCAAAATTGGAAAGAGCTTTATCCACGAAATTTGGATCATGATTAAACTCTAGTCATAGATTTCATTCTGTGACCCTTGATGGAACATTTGCAGAGAATACGCTTAATCTGCTTGACCAACTCCGTCTTATCAGCCTCAAAGGAAATGCACTCACAAGCCCTATTTTGGATCTCTCAAGGCTACACAACCTCAAGAGCTTATTCCTCAATCGGAACAACTTCAATGGGTCTTTCCTAGATTCAATCGCGGGTCTACATCGTCTCAAGGTTATCTTTCTGGCAGATAACTCTATAGGCGGGGAAATTCCCGTCACGCTGGCCAAGCTCCCCAAATTGTATGTTGTTCTTTTAGAGAACAATCGATTCAATGGGATAATCCGTGCATTTAATCAGTCGAGTATAAAGGTATTCCATGTCTCCAACAATCTTCTTTCTGGACCGATACCAGAGACCCTAAGTGCATTCAGTTCTTCTTCATTTGCAAGGAATTCGGGTTTCTATGGGAAGTCCATACAGAAACCCTACATTGTTACGACACCGGTCCCAACTGTGCCTTTCACTGCCATATCTGCTAGTCCTCAAACTCAAGCTTTCTTGCCTCTGACGAAGCACAAAAAGTCCAAGAAGCCCTGTGGAGGGAAAACTGTAGCCATTGTGGTTGGAAGCGCAGTGGGCTTGGCATGAGAAGCAAGCTATCTTCTCTCATTTTCCTAGGCCTCCTGTGGGGGAGTCGAGCCCAGTCCTGCTCTAATACCATGTTGTTTTTATTCATATGAGATATGATCGATATATTATTACAATGATGAGTGTTCCATATATAGGGAACATATGGTGACCATCCATGAAAGAATGAGTCCCTTGAATAATCAGTAACTATTTATTATTATCATTTACTTTATATATGATACTTAATAATCAATAATTATATTATTAATTATTATTCTACGAGAATATCTTCCCGATGTTGTCCAAACATCAACAGTTTGCAGGTCACTAGAGAATTGAAGGAGTGATTTTCAAAGTGGGAAACTCACTCATTCAATCAACCAAAGTTTCCATTGTTTTCCTCTTCTTGTATCCACCATATTCCTTTCTTTCATAAGCACTTATTTGCTCTAGAATGGTCATTAAAAGCTCACTTTTATATTCAGATTTCTCTATTTAAATTTATGTTTCATTGAGCTAAATCAAGTTAACAAGATTCTTGGTTTTGTAGCATTTTCTAGCAAATACACCTTGCTGATTTTTATGCAGATTTTCAACAAGAAGGAGGAGGTGCTACTTGTTTTGAGCCCCCAAGGCAATCTAAAGGCTTTCTAAAGTTGAGATATCAAATCCCCTCTTATCTTCCTCTTCTAAAGTATTGTAAGCAACCCAAGAGAGTCTCTTGGGTTTGCCTTCTCTCAAAGAAAGATAAAAATCTGATATTGTAATAAATTAGGAAATATTGCCCACGCCTTAAAAAGAGATTGGCCTAAGCCATCCTTGCAAAATCGTGAAGGCTAGAGTTAGATTTATTTTCCTTGCATTTCTTTTATTACACCCACCTTGGCCAAAACGGTAGGCTGGTCCTCCACTTGTGCTAGTGTTGTGGGGTTGCTCTTTAAATTTCTAAGTAATTTTAATTCTTTATTTACACCCACCTCGACCAAAACGGTAGGTTTGTCCTCCACTAGTGTCATTGTTGTGGGGTTTCTTTTGCTTTCTTGCCACTTAAATTCTTTTATTACACCCACCTTGGTCAAAACAGTAGGCTAGTCCTCCACTTGTGCCATTGTTGTGGGGTTGTTTTTGCTTTCAAATCATTTAAATTATTGCAAAAGTAATCATATTTGTGCTCCATCTTTGCCCCATATTCTCTCCCCTTGCCACTTTGTGGATCCTGGGTGACAAGAAAGGGCAAAGGATTGGGAGGTTAGTTTAATTAGGCACCCAAACTTTTATTGCTTCAACCACCAAAAAAGGTGACTTGGGAGGCTACAAGGGGTGTAAGTCGGGGACGGCTTCATGGCACTATGTGTCCTCCTTGCTTGAGCACCCAAGCATTTCGGATTTGACCTGTGGAGCTAGGGAAGGGCCTTGTTTTCCCTTCATCTTGAGCACCCAGCAATTCGTTTTGGTTGAGGGGATAACAATTTGGGGTAGTCACATGGTTTAGGCCTGTATCCTTCACACTTTAACCCCCTAATTCAAGAGAGACTTAAAACTTATTAAAATGAACCAACTACATTCACAACAATGCACTTCAAGTTTAGCTACTTACTTTCAAAGCAATCTCACTCTTTCAAGTTGTGCAACTTTATATTTCAAGTAATTTACTTTTCATGTGATTCTAATTTCCAAGCAACTTCATGTTTTAAGTCACTTTCTCTCTTTGTGGATATGTACATGTGTTAAAGCATCTTTATTTTGTTATAAGTATTCTTTATTCATTTGGAAGTAATTGTCTAGTACTAATAGCCATTTTGTCATCCAATCCATTGTGTAGATATTTCACTATCTAATTTATAGTTGTATAATCATTTAGTTGTTCATTTCATTGTATATATATTTCATGTTGTATTTCAATTTGTAGATAATATTCATAATTGGTTTAAATGCAAAGCAATTTCTTTTACTCTTTGTGGATATCCCAGAGCATCATTTACTTTGGTATAATTGTAATTTGTTGTATCTCTCATTGACTCCATTTATTTATCTTTAGGCACTAGTCTTAACATTGTTTAGTGGATAAGGGGTGTGCTTGTCATTGAAAGTTTGCATTGCATTGAATGCTTGTCATTGGGTTGGGTACCCCTAATAAAAAACCAAATTAACTCCTAGATCATTTTTTAAAACCGAACATAGTAAGTAGGGTCTACCCCCCTTGGCTCCCCTAGGAGTGAGCCTAGACGGAAGAGGTCTAGATCGAGGTGACAGTGGGTCTAGACTTAGGCTTGTGCCTCTAAGGACACACCAAGTGGGTTGAAGACTTAATAGGTGTGTATAAGGACGGCAACACAACCCAAAGGAGATAAAGTCATTTCCATGTTTTATCAAAGAGTTTAAGAAATACTAGATTTATGGTTATAAAAATGAAAAGCATGTTGCAGATTTGTATGAGGCATATTTTTTGGTGGATATTTGTGCTAAAATAGAATAAAAGGTTGTTGATTTGAATTGCACAG
>ML812689.1:76912-89511 GCA_009831015.1 Picea engelmannii
CGGAGAACATAGGGGGTTGTAGCCTCCTTCTGGTTGTAGCCAGAGAATTGGGGAGTTGGAGCTTCCCTCAGGTTGTAGCCTGAGAAACTAAGGGGTTGGAGCCTCCTTCCAGTTGCAGCTGAAAAACAAAAGAAGTTGGTGCTTCCAATGAATGTAATTCTTCAAGACATATAAGAAAAAGCATTATGTTGTTTTCTCCCGATTTGAGTTTCCACGTAAAACACTGGTGTACTGTGTATGTGTGTGATTGTTTATTGCTTACTGCTCATTATTGGATAATAATTATACATTGATATAACATTTGAAGAAAAAGGATTATAATTAAGCTATTACTGATTCACCCCCCCTCTCAGTAATCCAACAGTGGCCATTGAAGATTTTATTGCAGCTCCACATGAAGAAGATCTTGGTCATGAGGCACTCAAGCACCCATCCCATTCTCTCATGAAGGCCAAGGTTTGGTGAGCTATTGTCTTTGCAAAATTCTGAATTTGATGATGCACCTTTTTATGATTTGGAGAGGGTTGTTATTGAAAAAAAACCTTGAGAGATGATGAAATTTTAGATGTATTTACCTCTTCATGTGATGAGAATGACGGCAGCCAAGGGCATCAAGTTATAGATCTTTCTTTTCAGATTGGTAGTCATAATTGGGAGATGGATTTCCAGAAATTTTATGATGATCCCATCTATGACACTAGTGGTGGTGATTCTAGGGATGAAAATGCTAATTTTTTTTTACCATTGGGAAACCTAAGATTTTGGAAAAAGGTTCAGACTTTTTTCCCTTGGAACAGCCATGCTTAATAAATTTATGTTCAGAAAATTGTAAGAGTAATTTACAGCCATATTTTCCTATGAATGATTCAGAAATTTTTCAGATTTGAAGTGTGTCATTGATGATGAAAGTGCTGATATTTTCCAGCCAACATCATCTTCAAATTTTTGTATGTTTGCATGTGAAAATTTGCCTGGAAAGTATGTTTTCAGCGCTGGAAATTGTTTGGGACAGTGTGAATTTTATGTTAGTAATTTCCAACCATTCAAAAGAGGGGCAGCAAGCCCTATTTTGTGAACAGAATTTTTTTTCCAAATCCAATTTTTTTACTCATACGTCATCTTCATCCTTGTTAGAGAACAGATTATTGGTGGAGCACCCTACACCTCTAATGATTAAGGGTGTGAATGATGTTTTGTTAAAATAATTAAAAAGTACCTAGGCAAATGTTTCTCATCACCTAGGCGCCTAAGCAGTGAAAAAGTGCCTAAAGTGGACCCTAATCATTTAATTTATGAGATGTAAATTAAAAGTAACTTTTTGAACTTAGAGAAAGTGGGTGACTTAAGTGATTTAATCTCCACCATTCATCTCGTCTAATCTCAACCATTGGATGAGATGACCTTTCACCTTCCCCTCATTGAGCTGAGTTAAGGAGGCCATACCATACAGATTTTGAAGGCCGTACTGCTGTTTTTGCTGCACAGAAATCGAGGAGGAATTCTGTGTGAGTTTTCTGGGTGATTGGAACGATTCCCTAGGTGGCCATACAGCATTTATTGCCCAGAATTTGTGCTGCAGCATTTGGCACATATTTTGAGGCATCCGTACAGCAAGAAGAGGCACAGAAATCGAGGAGATGACCTGTGCATATGTACAGGAAATTCTGGCACGAATTTCGAGGAGTTTGGCTCAGATTTTTATGTGGAAGCTTGGCACATTTTTCGAGATAAGTCTGTCTTTAAATTTCTGCTGTAACAGAAAATTCTCTGAGCTCTGAAAATAATAAAAATCCCTCTCTCACTGGTTTTCCCTTTGTGGGTTTTTCCAGGGTCAAGTTTGACCAAAAATCTCTGTGCATTTAATTTTCTGAATGTGGTGCTGGTGATATATTTTATTTCTACATTAAACGCTGTTCAGAATCCTCATGTTTCAGTTCTGAAAATGTTGTTTACACACTGAGTATTTATGGCTGTCATAAAACATAAAACTGGGTTTTGGGCATTAAACACTGATAAAAATCAGCGAGACTTGAAACTGGGTGGGGTGTGAAATTTTACATATTTTTCATGCAGATCTTATATCAGCCCTATCCAGCAATGGATAGAACTAGCATGTAGCGGACTATGCTATCATTATGATTATTTTTGTATTGGCTGTCATTTACATGATTTTATTTCATTTTTCAGCCATATTCTGAAGAAGATTCCAACATACATAGGCCTGATTTTTTATGTAGGTTTGTTTTGGTTCATTACCAAACACGAGAATATTTTCCAGCCTAGAGAAGATGATAGGATGGTTGCAATGGTTATTAATTCCACCTTGCATATGTACATTCCTATGTTAGAGTAGGGTAGGATGAATAAGCTCAACATTCATGAGCACTAGTTTTTATTTTCATGTTATCTTTAGCATTGTTAGCTTATGCCATTTTTTATAATGTAAATCCAATTTTAAGAAATTTTATAGTATAAACAAGAAATTTTGGATTTTTATGTGGTGTTTTGGGAGGTGGATCCCACCACATGTTTTTGGCTTGCTTTCTTGGCAATCTTCTTAACAGGTACAACAGAGATTCCAGAGTTCTCATGCACTCTATTCCAAATCACATCTCCCCATGTGGAGATAGGTTTTGCCCCTCATATTGTATGAGGGCAAACCCTTGTGGTTTTTATCACAATATTTGTGATTTTTCCTTAAAATATATGATTTACGATGTAATGAACATAAATATATAAACATCAATAAATAATAATAAATGATAATTATTAATAAATGAAATGACACATCCTATCTAAAGGACATGACCTACCAAGGAACACGACCCTCATCCATTGTGACTAGTCAATGCTACATTCTTTTATGTTATTCTATTTATTTTGGATATTCAGTTTATGAACCAAGTTGTTCATGTCATAATCAGGAAATTTTGGATTTTTATGTGGGGTTCCGGGAGGTGGATCACCCCACATGCTTTTGGCTTGCTTTCTTGGCAGTCTTCTTAACAGTAAAACAGAGATTCTGAAGTCCTCATGCACTCTATTCCAAAGCACATGTCCCAATGTGGAGTCAGGGGTTGCCCCTCGTATTGTATGAGGGCATACCCTTGTGATTTCCATCACAATATCTGTAAATTTTCATTACAAAACATGATTTACAGCATGACACCATGGAGTACTTGACAAATATAGGGGCATTATTATGGATGCACATACTTTATGGTTTGTCCGACCATGGCCAACAGTGGGTGTGCAATGTCTAGAGGAAAGTATATTGCTAAGTATACGTGTTTGGTTGTACCCCTGGAGCATATCAGAATTTTCAATGGTTTACTATTGATGTATCATGAGTGGACATGTTATATTTCAGTGTTATGGTGATATGTTGTCTCTAGATCTGGTATGGTGGTACTTAGGCTTGGTGGATGAACGCCCTAGCACAAGGGGGTATATTTTACATGTGAATTACACCTTGGTATTCTGGACTATCATTCTTGATTAAGCGCTCCTCCTATGCACTTGGTTCCTGTGGTGATACACTTTTCCTTGATGGGGAACTCCCTAGGTGACATCCTTTTTAGCTGGTTTAACCTGCCTCTACGAAGTCAACAGACTAATAAGGATAACACAATCATAATATCAAAAGTCCATACATTCTGTTTTTAAAAGAATATAATATTTCAATATGAGGGAAAATGCTACAAATACAAAGAACAAGGCAGTTAAGAAGAAAATATTTGAAGATACCAAAATTAAAGCAAATATGCCATCTGAATGTGCCTCGATAGTTGTCCAAGAATGCCAAATTTTGCCTGTCTTCACCAAACATATAAATTGCCATGTCACATCAAAGAATATCTGCTATAAGCAGTTACAATAAATGTATATATGTGCTTATATAATTTACACTAAATTTCAATATTTAAAAAAAATAAAAATGAATTAAAAAAGTAAGAAAGGAAGTAAATAATCAAAAGTGTTAAAAAAAGGGGGCCTTACCCAAACGATGAAAAAGAATATCCATCGTAGATACGATTGCAAATAAGCACCACAATATTGTACACCCATATAATGATGGGAAATATGTGTATCTTGCCATATTTCTGTTCAGCAAACCTTGTCATTCATCACATTCACTTAAAAATATTACTTCAAAGAAACAAAGCTAAGCAAAGGTATGCTTCTCTAAAATAAATTATGTTGCAGATTACTATGGCTACTAGAAAGCAGGCCAATCAGTTTGCAACTTTAAAAACATATAGCTATATACTTCTTGGAAAAAATTATAATGCAATGTTCACAAAACGTAGCAATTCTAAATGGGAAAATCAAATTAAAAATCTAAAGCTTTGAAGATAAAGTGGGTTTAAGCAGACCAACTACTTTGCAACTTTAATCTTAAGCTTTGAAGATAAAGTGGGTTTAAGCAGATCAACTACTTTGCAACTTTAAAAACGTATAGCCATATACCTTTTGGAAAAAATTCTAACTCAATGCTAACAAGATGTGGCAATCCTAAATAGGAAAATCAAATTAAAATCTTAAGCTTTGAAGATAAAGTGGGTTTAAGCACACCAATTAGTTTGCAACTTTAAAAACGTATAGCCATATACCTTTTGGAAAAATTTCTAACTTGATGCCCACAAGAAGTGACAACTCTAGATAGGAAAATCAAATCAAAAATCTTAAGCTTTGAAGATAAAGAGGGTTTCAGCAAAAGGAATTTTACTATTTGCTTTCCAAGCAATAACAAATGTTTAATAAGTACTTGGCTAGTTGATATAATACCATGATCAAAAAATAAAGTCCAATTAGCAAATTGGTCAAGTCACAAACCCTAATGCTTGTTCTCTATAATAGATCAATGTGAATATAACACACATTGTTGAAGTTTTGTCATCGCGTACCTTAATTTAAAAAATATTAGTATCCACTAATAGGCAACGATGGCCACTGGGATTTATTATCTACCAAAGTTGTTCCTTAAGAAAAGGGGAACTTCAAAAGGACAGTATAAATTTTAAAATCAGTGCATCTATCTTTGGCAGAGATCCTCTCATTGTCTAATCAATATTCTGCTGATTCGAGGAGGGTATCCCTAGGAAGTCTCAAATTCCTCAAATCTGCAAACCAATTTCTCAAATGTCCCATTGGATACTTCAGACTTGAGATCAAAAGACCTCATATCTAAAATTCAACTTTGTTGATCTGAAATTATTTCCTCAAATCTGCAAACCAAAATTCTTCAAATCTATAACTTTAAGGTCTGAGTTCTTATGTGACCAATACTTTAATCCATTGGGCAAGGAAATGATGGAAGAAGATGATAGAAGAGATATAGAGAAACACTAGTCACCTAATAGGCAATCAGACTATGGCATCAAACAACTTGTGTAGATGAAGTTACTGAAAGATTAATCTCAAGATTTCAAACCTAAGCCTACTGAGAGAAATTTGTTTTGAAAGAATTCTCATTACGATCAATGAAATAGCCAATGAAATAATATCAATTCCTTTCTTCAATGTTCAAAGTTGTTCAAAAGTACACTGTCTGAAATATTTCAGATCTAAATTTCTCCTAATAAAAAAGCCTAAGAAATTTGACAAAAGCCGTTACTCAAGCTCCCATTGCCACACATTTCCTGAAGATACAATCTGGAGTAGAAGTGTATAGAAGATTTGACTCTGTAAAAACCCCAGATTGCAGCCTAATAATTCAGTACATAAGATGAAGAAAGGGGAGAGGACGAAGAAAGATGAATGGTTGAAGGATTGAAGATACACTGATGGTTTAATCTCCCTGCCTGCTCCCTGTTATCGCAGGATTTGTACTTGTGCAAAGCCCCACGACAGGTATCCAAGTCTTGCGTAACTACAGAAGATCCTACCACTGTCACCTTAGTAAGAACTTTCCACATTTTAGTGATGGAAGAGGTCCACCACAGGGGAGGCTTCCCCAATGACCTCAAGGGATCAAAGTAGCAAGTAAAGTAGCCAAGCCTACCACCCCCTCTCTTGATCACCTAAAGATTGGTCTAGGTCACGATGGTAAAAGAGATATGAAGCTGTTTGAGTACMTGCCCGGAACAGAACACTTTATAGCATATGTGTAGTGATTTCCAAGTTCAAACATGCAAGAAATACCTCTTGAAGACACTAGACAATGAAAGTTGCAATGAAAGTTTCAAGTTCAAACATGCAAGAAATACCTCTTGAAGACACTAGACAATGAAAGTTTATATGGCTGTTATAAATTGCAACAGTGAACAGTACTACAACAGCAGTAAAAGATTTATAACAGCAGAAATAATTAGAGATCAGAAATGCAACAATTGACAAGGAAAACTTAGCATATATCCAGTAGATTGGTATCCAATTGTTCAATGCAATTTCTGAGTATGTTAAACCACCTTTAGATCAATGTATGCAGCAAATTAAAGTGTTCTCAGGTGGCTGTAGCAAACTTTTGCAACAGCAGCAAGTTTACTAGCAAATCAGTAAGTGTTGGTGTTAGCAATGTTAGTAGAGAGCTTGAGAGAATTGAAAGAGAGTGTTTGTTGATCAATCTCACCACAAGAGAGCTGTAAAATCGATGCCTTTGAGGGCTATGGAGCGTCTATAACAGCGAATACAACAATGCTTGAAGATTGAAGTTGAACTAGTAGAGACTAAGAGGTAGGACGTAAACTCTAAGGTGTAGCACATTAGGGCCTTCGGGTTTAAACTTTAAACCTTAAAGAGAAGGATTTCTAGAGTGCAAGCACTTTTAGGCTCTACCAACCTCTTCTCCCTTCTTAATACTTCAACTAGGACAAAATCAAATGTCTAGGGCTAAAATCATAAAGTGCTAGCACTTTAGCGCTTTAGGAGTCTAACCCTAGCAAGGATTCTTTTACAAATTTTGGACAAAATTAACCTTGTGAGAGGAGGAAGCACTTGTTTTCCTCTCTTAGGGTTTCACCAAGCAAGACGTCTAGCATGAAAAAGTAAAATTACCATAAAACATTAATAGCATGAAGATGAAATTGCAGAAAATTCACTTACTTCACCAAGATAGCATGACATAAAACCCTAATTGCAGAAATTCCATCCAAAAATCAACAAAAGCATCCACAATTTGACCCTCCAAGCAAGGTGCATAAGGTAGAAGAGCTAGATAGCCCAAATAGGGCAAAAATTTCAGACTTGTTCTCACAAATGGTGAGTGATAATGATGATAAAATGAAATGAGAAGGTAGATTATTTATATGAGGCCGCCTTAAGCAATTTGTCCACATAAATTTCTCAACAACAAATTAGAAGAGGTCCAACCCCTTCATTTGCCTCTACAATATGTCAAAAATACAAAATACATAAAAGAAAACCCTAAAAAAGGGTGACGTTGTGCCCTAGAAGGGTGACGTAGGGCTCAAAATGTGACGTCCAACCTCAAGGAGTGGATCGTTGGACCTCCAAAGGCCATGTGTCATGCTCCTATGTGCAAAGGTGCCATGCAATGTGTCTCCTCAAGTCAAACCACCTCCAGAACCACATCATCCATCAAACCCTAGCCTCCAAGGTGACGTCAAGGGATAGAAGGTGATGTAGTGGGCCTCCAAAGGCCACGTCCAAGTGCAAGAGGGGTGTAGTCTCATCCTCAGGTGTTTTCAAGGTGCCTTCAAAGGCAACGTCCTCCATCCTCTGTGCACAAATGGCTTCGGTTGCTCTACCCAGCCTGTGGGCTTCTCAGCCCATGTATGTGGCATACTAACCAAAACTGCTCAAACCAAGCCCATCTATCCATCATCCAAGGTTCCAAGAATGTGAGAGCCACTATCTAAGGGTGTTGAGTCATCGGATAACTCACTACTCTCCATCACACGTGCCAAAGTCCTACAATAAGGCACAACTTAGGATGTCCCTCAAATAATCATGTCAGGGCCATTCAAAACAAAGTAGAATACAAGACAAAGTAAACCAGTGTCCATAAGACACGTTAGTCCGTAAATCATGCAATGTAAGTTGATGCCTAAGATACAAGCCATGTAAACAATTCACCCCAGTACCCCCTTCAAGTATTACCCAAGCCCAAGACCTTGTGAGGGTTACCAAGTATAAGTATGGGAGGGCCTTCATCCAACCCTATTAGGTGTGCCACCTAGACAAGAAACAAATAACCCAGGTAGAGGGATAGATCCTGAGAGTGACAAGGGAAAGTAAAAACCCATCAAGAGCAAGTGTGAGTGTGATATGGTTTTAGGCTTACTTCATGGCTTTTGGTATCCATTTCTATGAGCGCCTTTGTAGAGGTGGCACTTGCTCGCTTGAGATACCCTTTCCTCGGTACTTTTTGCATTTCAAACCCCTTATTTTGCCTTTGATACCCAGTTACCATTCGCAAGTCCCCTTTATAAGGTTTCAAGCTTCATTCCTTTACATTTTACTGGGTAGTAGTCCTTTATAATTGGTGCATTCATTCGCATCCGGACAGGGCGATTACCATTAGAGGGGATAGAGCTCAAGTTGGCTTGAAGCTTTTATGGTGGCCTTTATAATTCAGCGATAACATATACATAGAGCAGTTGCATCATCCTCCGGACCTTCATCCCCTTCGTCTCATGAGAGAATGGACCATAGTCAAAGTTTGGGTTATGTGAAAGGATTTATGATGGAAAATGTTAGGTATGGTCGAGAGCGAACGTTACCCTTGGGACGGCCCCCAAGTATTACCCCTTTTCCCTAGGCGGTGACAACATGGGACTAGGGCACAGAAGTTGACCACCAAGGTGAAACAAGGCAACCAAGACAATTTCTCAAGCAAAGGATCCACTATCCAACTTCAACCAATGATCCTTGTCCACATGCCCAATAAATTAAACACAACACCTTGCATGAAAAAAGGACTAACCATACCTCATGGTGACATTGACTTACCATGCCCCATACTCTGGGTTGATTGAATGTGATGAGCCTCGGTTAATGCAACTGAGAGGCAAATCAAGGGGGGTTGTTGAGCAAATCTGTGGACATGATGATCATCATCATCGTGGTGTAGATCATGTTCTTCATTGCGGGCCTCGAGACATGATCTCCTCTAGTTACCCCTAAGCATGGGGGGGTAACACTCCCCTCTTTTATGCCTCTTTTATGCTTTCCTTTGATGCCTTCAAGTTACAAAATTGAGATGCCTTCTCCAGTATCAAAAAAGCAGACCTCCAAAAATAGCACCTCTAATCTTTTAAAAATAGCAACAATAGATCCCTCGAAAAGAGCAGCACCCTCTTCTAAAAATATCAATAGACAATCCTCACAAAAAGAGATGCCCATCATCCTCCAAAAATAACAATCTGCTTTCCTAAAATTAGAAAGAGTAGATCGCTTAAAAACAGTAGCACCCTCTTCTAAGAAAATCAGTCTACAGTCCTCAGAAAAAGCAACCCCCATCGTTCTCCAAAAATAACAATCTATTTTTTCTAAAATTAGCAATGTTATCACCAAAAATACCCCTGAAAGAGGAGACCCAAAGATGTTTGGATAACCAACTAGAGAGTGTGTTCCTATAACCAATCACACTCCCTCTCACTTCTAGATTGATTCATGCCAATGCAAGGGGGTTCTTCCTGAAACACTTGAATCTTTTACTTGTCAAAGGTGTAATGTACATTAATGATAGATTTAAATACGAAGGTACAACACTTTCTAGACTAACAATACCTCTCTTATAGAATTCAAATAAGCCAACAATAAATTATGGATAAATAAATAGTTGCATGCACCAGATAAGCAAGGAGGATGAAAGAAATTACCTAGAAGATAGCCAAAAAACTTGACTTATGATGAGGATAGTCGAGCTCCACTAGCCAGCTCAAGCAGCAAAATGGGTAATCAAATTTAGGGGACAACTCTTCTCCCAACCAACCCCTCAACCTAAGACTGAGAGCCCCCGAGCCCTCAAACAATAAAACTCTGCCAACCTACCTTCCAATCTTCTCAACATGGATCATGTTATCCACTGAGTTTCACTAGTTGGACTTGCAGTTGAGCCGCCAAAGACTGAGCAATCAACTGCTCAAATTTCAGTGTTTAGAAGTTAAGTCGATCATTTTGACCAACCTTTTTGCATTTCCATCCCCTGTGGGGCATTGTAATAAATGAGATTAGCATGAGGAAGTTGTAAAAGACTTGATCACGAACATAGACTCTAGAGTGTTTTTCTTCACTTGTTAATTATCTCTTGCCTAGGCGAGTTATAATTTCTAAGTTTTTTCACTCAAATCACCTCCAAAGCTGGAGTTTGTGCTGG
Organism: Picea engelmannii; assembly: GCA_009831015.1. Taxonomy (NCBI): domain Eukaryota; kingdom Viridiplantae; phylum Streptophyta; class Pinopsida; order Pinales; family Pinaceae; genus Picea; species Picea engelmannii. The sequence goes on from ML812689.1 coordinate 87,195, forward strand.
TGGTTAGGCTTTGGCATGTCTATTTGATTTCATATACATGTTTTTCTAAATTTCAAGTGTAGGGAATTGTATGCTTAATGCTTTGTTTGGCAAGAGTTGTTTAGCTTACATGTTCTCAAGCTTGAAGGAGTGAAGACTTGGAGTTCAACGCTTCATTCTTCTTCAAGATTTTTGTTGTGGAGCAAGAGCCCCTCATCCATCTCTCAAAGGACCCCATAGCCCAAGATTCAAGTCTTGAAGAAAAAACATTCCTCTCTCTTTCTCAAACTTATTAAATCATACTTCCTTTGATTACTTTCTTCATGCTTTATTAGATCTACATTTGATTTAAAAGTTAGGTCTAGTTTCTTTTATTGCATGAGTTAACTTAGATCTAGATTCAGAAATTTTATATCTCAAAGAATAGATCTAAGTGAAGAACTTCACTTACCTTTTTGCAAGTTTTTCATATAAAATCTTTAGGCAAAAAGTAAAGTGTTTTAAGTATCTAGATCAAGCTACTTAATATCTTTTATTTGCTGTTTTATAACAACAAGATAAAGATACCTAAAGATAGCCCTTTTCTAGCTTCTTAAGTTGTCTAAAAATCCAAAAAATCTCCCTTTTTACACTTGGAAAATTTGCAGAAAATTTTTAGCTTAAATTTTCAAATTTTCACACTTTTTTAAAGTGCTTTTAGATGAATTTGAGCTAATTCTTTGCTGGTTTTTAGCAGGTCTGCAAATAAACATGGGGATATGCTGCCCAAACTTTCAGGATTTGGAGCTTCCAAGACCCAAGAAGTACCTTGTACCATTGAAAACTATTGTAAAGGCCTAAAAACCTCTTTGATCTGTTTCTATAAGGATCCCAAAGTCTCCATGAGAGACCATTGTAACCGATTAATAAAATAAGTGTGCCAAGGAAGGCCTCACTTTCTTTTTCCCCTTAAGGAGGATTGGTGTTGTGGTGTGGTTTCCTTTCTTAGGTTTTAAAAGCTCAATATTTTAACACCTAAAAGATAAGCTAAAAATAATCACAACCTTAACTTAGTTCCTTTTTTTGTTTCATTTTGAACGTAATCTCTTAATTGCTAACTTAGATTTATCTTTTGCAAAATTTTCTTTTTGTTTGCAAAATAAACCCGTCCCCTCAGCTCCTCTGAAAAGAGGTTGGTCAGTGTGGACAATAGTTTAAATAGGAAAACATTTACATTTCTGCAATTTACTTTCAGTATTTTATTTTTCTTTTAAAATAAACATTTCCCCTCAGCTCCCGGTGTATGCTTTGAACCCTTGCAAGCTTAGATCGATCTGAGGAACTCATCAGAACCGGGTTGGTCAGTGTGGAGTAGTTTTAATAGGGAAATATTGAAAGAGAATTATTGCTTGGTTTAGAGAACCGCCTAGAGGGAGTGTATGAAGTTTCACTGAATACCTCGAGTTTGTTCCCCTCGGTGTTGGACCTCTGGCACTTCTAGTGAGCTTGTTGGTAAGACTATTGGGTTTCGGCAAGTTCTCAGCAAATCTCAAGGCTGAAGGGATAGTCTCTTGAGAGGCCAAATCTAGTTTAGAGTTATTTTCTTGCAACAATTTGTCTCTCACAAAGCAATAATTTAATCTCATTAATCTACTCTAAAATCTATCTTAAAGACATCTCCACAAAGGTAATTTACACCTTCAGCAGCATACGATCTCATATTTGGCACCGGTCTTAGTGACATACATCAAGAAGCCATTTGCTTTAAGTTTGTATTTATTTCAAATCTTTTTCATTATTTTCAAAGTATCCAATCTGCTTATGGTTGTTTACTTGCAAAGCGCCTGTATCCTTTTTATATGTTATGCAAGTATTTCTTTAATTGAATATCTTTTTCCATAAGCTATCATTTTGTGAATGAATGAATCTTATATGCTGCTAGTATAAATCTTTTTGTATTTGTCTTTAAAGCAATAAACTCTTAGACTTTTTTTCTTGTACTTAGATTAGCTCAAGCCTTAGTATATTTTCTTTAGGGACTACCCCCCTTGGCTTCGCTATGAGTTGGCCTAGACAGACGAGTCGAGGATCACGTGACAACACCTTGACTCGAGACTTGCCCCCAATGACACACCAAGTGGATTGAAGATTTCTTCCACGTCACCCAAGTGTGTATAAAAGCAGCAACAGATCCAAAGCCCTCAAAAGACAATAGTGTCTCACAACTTCCTCAAATTCCATTTAAATAATGTTATTTTCATTGCACCAATCCCCATGCACTCCTCCACTTGTCATCCATGCAATTATTTTTTTATTCTAATTCCTCTTTATTTGATAATGTGGTGTTTATTAGTTGTTC
>ML812690.1:30011-42895 GCA_009831015.1 Picea engelmannii
AAGGGGACAAAATTCTTGTGGACACAGAAATGTGAAGAAAGATTCCAAACCCTGAAACATCTACTGACCCATGCACCCGTGTTGAAAATCGTTGACCCAGAAGCTGACTTCCTTGTGTGCACAGATGCCTGTAAGGAAGGGCTTGGAGGAGTCCTTATGCAGAAAGGAAGTGTGATCTGCTATGAATCCCAAAAATTAAACGAACATGAAGTCAACTATGTGACTCATGATCTAGAATTGGCTACCATAGTGCATGCCTTGAAAATGTGGAGGCATTACCTCTTGGGAAGAAAATGTGTACTTATGACAGATCACTATAGATTGTGGTATTTGTTTGACCAACCAAAGCTCAATGCTAGACAAGCTAGATGGATGGCCCTCCTTAGCGAATTTGATTTTGAAATCAAACACATAAAAGGGAAAGAAAATAGGGTGGCCAATGCCCTTAGCAGAAGAATGAAAACAATTCACCTAGCAGTGGTGAGTACCTGTGAGACAGATGTCAAGAACAGAGTCAGAAATGCACAGGAGACAGATCCCTTCATTTAGACTGTGACCCTATACCTACAACAAGAACCCTCTGGAGTAAAATATGAAGGCTACCATATGACCAAAGGAGGTCTGCTCACTTACAGAGATAGACTGTACATTCCAAATTTTTACGACTTGAAGAGATTCATTATGGATGAAGTACATCAAAGACCATACATTGGTCACCCAGGATACCAGAAAATGATCACTGCCACCCGGAAACAATTTTGTTGGCCTGGATTGAAGAAAGACATAGCCAAATATTTGGCCCAATGCATAGAGTGCCAACAGGTTAAAGTAGAACATCGACACCCAGCAAGACTATTACACCCTTTACCCATCCCAGAATGGAAATGGGAAGCCATCTCCATGGATTTTATCATTGGATTGCCAACTTCAACCAAACAGAATGACGCCATTATGGTAGTGGTGGATAACCTGAGCAAGTCTACTCATTTCATCCCCATCAAATCAACCTGCAAGGCGATAGATATCGCCCAGGTATTCATGAAAGAGGTGTTCATACTGCACGGTATGCCGAAAGAGATAGTGTCTGACAGAGACACCAAATTTACTTCCATTTTTTGGAAATCACTGATGGTTGGTTTAGAAACCAAATTGTTGTTTAGCACTGCCTATCACCCTCAAACCGACAGACAGACAGAAAGAGTGAATCAAATATTAGAGGATATGTTAAGGATGCATGTAATGCATCAACCCAGGAAGTGGGAAGACTACCTGTCATTGGTAGAATTCGCCTACAACAACGGCTAAGAAGCATCTTTAAAGATGAGTCCCTTCGAGATCCTTTATGGTAGGCCGTGTAATACTCCAGTCAGCTGGAGTAATCCTGTAAATAGGATTTCTTTTGGACCCAACATGTTGAAAGAAATGGAACAGCAAGTGACTCAGATAAAACAAAATCTGAAGGTCGCTCAGAACCGATAGAAAATTTATGCCGACCAAAAGAGAACTCCAAGAGAGTTCAAAATGGGAGACCATGTATATCTCAGAATTAAGCCCAGAAGGAGTTCCCTGAAAATGGGAGCTTGTGCCAAGTTGGCACCCCGGTATTGTGGACCCTTTGAGTTTCTAGATAGAGTGGGACCTGTAGCCTATCGACAAGCACTTCCTCCCACAGTAAAAACACATAATGTTTTCCATGTTTCATTATTGAAGAAATATGTACATGATGCTAATCATATAATTGACTGGTCTGTGATCCAGGTGGAACCGGAGGGATAATTTCTACCAGAACCCCAATGCATATTGGACCGAAAGGAAACCCCACTCCGGAACTGAACCATTGCACACGTAAAGGTGCAGTGGAGACATTTTGGCCCAGATGAGGCTACATGAGAAATGGAGGATGCCATGAGACAGGCATATCCGATTTTGTTTACTTCTATATATACAATTCATGCTAAAAGATAAGAACATCTAGGACGATGTTCCTTTAAGGGGGAGGGAATTGTAACACCCTATTTCCCCCAGTTTGTAAAAATAATTGGACTGGCCCAGAACTGTGGCAAACTCAGAAATGTGAATATGTGATGTGAATGGACCTTGTGGAAAAGGTCGATGAATGTGAATAACATTATGAATTGGTATTGCAGGACTGTTGAGAGGGGATGTGCTGAAAAAGAGACCACGATGGCTGCAGAAAGGTGGTGGAAGGCACCTGGAAAGGTGGTGTTAACTTCCACCGAGAATCAATACCGTATTTGGACTCCACTAGCCCGGAGAACCAAAAGCGGCTCGCTGACCCCGAATTAAATGTCTCACAGGCTGGTAGGCAGATGGCTCCTCAGGAGTTAATGAGGGATAGGGAGGTGAACTGCCCATCCGTAGAGTCGTCAGGCCTGACCAGCGCAAGGGAAATCGCGCCACACGCAATCTCGCAAGAGGAAAAGGCATGGGGGAGAAGCGATTGGGGAGGGGGACGACACGAGGTGAAAAAGAGAACTTTGGCGATATGCAGAGTGGGTGATAGCAGAGAGGAAGGAGAGTAACCTTCGCTCTTGGTCACTGGAAAATAGAGAGGCAGTCTCACAGCATCGTGGTCTCAGCTCGAGGTGGCTAGTGGTAAATCCGTTGGGAGTCGCTGAGCCTATGGTTGGGTGGAAACGAGCACCCCTCTCAGCAGTTGCATAACCCCTGGTGTTATTTTATGATAAGTGTTTTTTCTTTGGCATCTTGAAATATATGTATGCTGACATTTATGATCATGAGCTGTGAAATTGTGAATGATTTCATTATAAGAATGTCTGCATGGTGTCTTGATCAGTATTGGTAGCTGTATGTTTATATGGAAAGACTATGTGTGGCTTATGTCCTCTTAAAATTGTTATTTATATGCATGTTGATCTAATTTAGACTTCACGCCTGGTTCTCGGGAGAGAGATACCCTTAACTACCTCATATAGTACCCTGGGTAAACCTCCCCATAGAGATACCTTTCTTGAAAAAGCCATCAAGAACCTAGAAAAAGGACGCGAAGGCGCAAGGCCTTAAGAAATCCCTGGTAAGTATCGAATCGATGGACGAGGTCCCATCGGGAGATCGGTGGTCACTCACGGCCGTCAGATCAGAAGAAGAAACTAGGGTGTCAATTGCCTTAACCCTGAATAGGTATTAATCCATAGACGAGATCCCATCGGGAAATCTGTGGTCACCCATGACCGTTAGATTGGTAGGAGAAAGTAGAGGGTTAAATGCCTTACCTCTTTCCCTTTATGTGTCTTCATGGGTAGCAAAGATATCGGGAATCGTAGATCCTCAAGGTCCATGAGAATATCTGGACTGTTGATTTTTCCCCGTCCAGGAAGTCGTGGGAGAATGCACAAGTTAGGAACCTGTCTGAGCCGTCAGATCTCGGCTAGAAAACCCGACAACCGTTGGATCTGTCAGGAGATACCTGAGGGTTAAACCCCTAGTGGATAAGGGCAAAATTCCTGAAATAGATTTGGGTCGTCTGATTAAAGGAGGCCACGTGTTATGAGATTTCCCATTTTGGGAAATCGGGAGTCGAAAACTCAGGAGTTCTGGTGACGAGAGATCGGGATGTTCCATGGTGGAAACCCCGAAGTAGTCATAGACCGACTGAATTCGGGAGGCTACATGTCGAGAGATTACCCGTTTCGGGAAATCGGGAATCGGGGATTCGGGAGTTCCGTTGACAAGAGGTCGGGCTCTTGCCTTGATAAATCCCGACTTATAAATATCGAGATGTTAGCATGTGGTTAAGTCCCAATGAACGGACGAGATTCCTTCAGAGGATTTCAGGGTCTATAATGACCGTCAGATGTGGGGAAGAGACGTCAACTTTAAGCCGGGGCACAAATGCGCCTTAGGGTAAGTGGCGAGCATATCTGAACGACCAAAGTCCACCTGCCCAGATCTACGGCTGAGGCTTCATTCCGGAGCCCCCTTACTGTTCTGCGTTTAGCGGTGGGGGGGGGTCCAGAATCGAACGTGCAACTCGGGAACGGTCAGGATCAATTCACCTTGATCAACGACATTCAGGCGAATTCTGGACCCCCCTTGCCATTCTGCCTTTAATCGGGGGGGTCCGGAATGGTGTGGCGTGTGAAGAGGGACCCGTCTCCTGTCACGTCGCCCACCGTGTCGTGTTTCCCCTCTCGCAACCTGTACTCCGCTCACCCACGCAACAGGGTCATTCTTAATGGCCATTTGCCAACTCTGTAGGGACTCGTCTCTATTAGCCAGTTACCAGCCCTGTCGGGGTTTGGCGGTTGCAGATTCAAACGATTCGACATCCCTGTAGCACCGAGGTGCGAAATACAAAGAGGCACCATGAATTATTTGACCTGTGATCATGACCCGCGATCACATGGGAGCAGAGAGAGAGAAAGAGCTAGCTTGCGCTAGGCATCCGCAAAGGATTCGGAGGCTCTGATTCTGCAGAAATCAACGAAAACTGTGATTATGGTAGTGGGTGTGTGACATGGTAGGTAGGTATTATGCATGAGATAAGGCTCCACACAGAAGAAGCATGGAGATAATTGATCAAGGTGATAGACAAAAAGACAGAAACACAAAAAAAGTATACAATTGCTCTGCAAGAGAAGAGAGAAGTTGAAGAAATAGTGGAAAGAGCGACAAAGGAGAAGAATGAGGCCAAGGAAAGGGCCAATAAATCTTTAAAAGAGAAGTATGAAGCCGAGAAAATGGCACAAAAGACACAAGCGGCCATCCAAGAGTTGTATAAGGAAATTCCCGAAGTACCATTAATAGTAGAGGCCACGATGGAAGAACGGGTCTCGAGAATCAACGAAGTCATCAAAGGCTTCTGCATGAGAATTAAGGACTTACAATTACACACTGTGCCAGGAACACCACCGGAAGAAAGGGTAGGAAGAGAGAGAATTGGATGATAGCAGTAGAAAATATCAAGAAACTAGAGGAGGAATGTGCAAAGCTTTGTGAGGAAAGTGAAAAAATATGGACAAACCTAATGGAGGATCCAAAAATGAAGGTCGTGGAAGCCATATTGAGGGATGTGGAGGAAAGGGCACATAAGGCTTCGGAGAGCATAAACACTCTCCTACTAGTTGAACGAATGACAACCATTTTGGCACAAAGGTAGTCATACGAGGAAATTGAAAAGATGTGGGACCGGTAGAAGATCCTCCAACAACAATTAGGATCGTTGTAAGACGAAGAACTAAGGGTGATAGGAGAACTGGAAAATGCACACAGAAAAGTGAAGCAAGCAACGCGTGACACAAAAGAGAATCTCATGACCCTAACTCCGTAGGGTGTAGAGGAAATTTTGGAACAGAGGAAGAAATAATAAAGGAAGTTGTGACAACAAAGGACACCTCCCAAAAGTTCATAGAGGCATGGAGGAGCATGCAATAGGCCTAAGTGGCTCAAGACGAGCCATAAGTGAGTGTTGGGGGCCTGTTGGACAGGAATTTTGGATACGATTTTCATGAAAATACTAAGTATGGAGGATATGTGCAACATAAGAAGAAAGAAGACAAGGAAGGAGCATAATGCACAATAAAGGCACATTCAGGATCGAGAGTGCAAAGTAGAGGCACACTCAAGAGTGTAGTGTGCAGTAAGAACATACTTAGTTTATCTAGGTGGATATCCGTGGCCACCCACCTATTCCAACTGGCTCACATAGATATGTCATCTTGGCAGTTTCAATTTTCATCTTGGCAATTGTTTTCCAGCTTTTTCGGTCCTAAAATTTTGGGTTCGTTTTGAGGCCCTAAACAACATTTTTTGGGCCCACCACAATAACATTATAAACAAAGTTAGAGTGTGACAACATAATGTGTATTCCTCGTATAGACCTTTCCAACGAGATATTGTGTGCCTAAAACGAAGATCGTATGCAAAAGTTACGACCCTGGGAAGTTGATGTAGCAACTTACCCCAACGGGGCCCACATGACTTTTGGCACTTCATCTCCTAAGGTTAGGTTTTTGGATGTCTAGGGTTTTGGTATTCATGTTTGATGTAAAAATTCTTTTGGAGCCTCATTTTACTCATCTTCTTGTGAATGAGTGCAGACGTCCCATCTCTTCTCAGAGATAAGCCACCACCATTCTAGCAAGCTTGTTTCAGTCTACATTTTATAGTTTCAACATATTTCTTTATTGAATAGAATCCAAGTTTTACTTCATCTCTGTTATTGTTCACTATATCTTTGTATTAATAATATAGATCTATATTCATTTCATTTTTCTCCTAAAATCTGGATCAGTGGTATCAAAGCGATTTTCTCCTTGTCGTGCTTATTGCATGTCCCTTAGGAGGTCAAGGTACAAAGAGTTGGTTCTCGAGCTTGTTTCTCTTGAGTAAAAGAGCTCTTGTATTCCCAAGATACCTTCCATGGCGGGAGAAAAGAAATACAATGGGACATGAGATCCTTTCAAACTGTTGCTCGAGGAATCCCTCGCGCAACAGAGGAATGAGATGATAGATAGTTTTGCGTAAATCCTTCAACGACTACCAACAAGTGACACATCTTTCTCGAGAGGAGGTTCCGCCCCCTTTAAGGTACATATCAACTTTGATATTCCTATATTTGAATTTCATATAGACATAAATGTTGTAGAAAAATGGTTGAATCTGCTGGAAGGGTATTTTTTTGTCCATAATTTTTCCAATAGTGAAAAGATTACATTTACGTTCCTCAAATCCCTCCCTCATGTCAAAGATTGGTGGAAGACTTTCTATGAGCAAAAGGCAACATAAGAACCCTCATTTTTTACAGTCACACCCACCTGAGAGTCCTTCAAGGATTTTATTAAGGAACAATACTACCTTGTTGGAAGTTATGACGACCTGTATACAAGATGGACCACATTGTGGCAGGAAAGGGACGAAACAATGCTAGAGTTCACAAATATCTTTCATACCTTGTGCACCAAGATGGGTATCAAATATTCTGAGTGACATCTGGTGCATAAGTACCATGGTGGTCTACATAGATGCATCCAGACAGAAATGGCATTTCTAGACATCTCGTCCTCAGGCGCGACCTATCAATATGTTGTCAAAATCCAGCAAAAGCTTAAACAAAAGACGTGACAATTTGCGTCTGGGAACCCCTCATAGTGGAAGTAGGGAAAGGGAAACTGTGGCCCATAGAAAAAATAGCAGAGCAAAGATGGACAGCCTCAAGACAACCATTCCAAGCTGCAAACAAAGAAGGACAATGGAAAGATGAAGAAAGACATCGGGAAGTGGTGCGACTTCCATAAGAGCCCCTGACATAACATTGTTGATTTCTACTCAAAGCAGTCATTGGTGGTTGAGGTGAACACCTCTGAATCAAATGCGGGTTATGACTCTGAGTTAGAACTAGAAAAGGGGAGACAAATTATTAACGCAGAACCTAGTGCCACCATTGCTACCACCAAGATCCATCCCAGTGAGCCTGATGAGCCAGAGGAAGGTGAGCGCCTATGTCATTAACAGATGTGGGTGAAGTGTACTTCACTACACTTCATCATTTATAGCGGTAGCTAGAAGAACCTCATCTCAGTGGAGGTGTTCAAGTGATTGGCCCTACCAAAAATGTCGCACTCACAACCATACACCATCGGATGGCTCCACCAAGGAAGTGATCTTCGCATTAGCCAACAGTGTCTCGTGTCCTATGACATCAAGCCCTTCAAAGATGAGGTATTGTGTGATGTCACTCCCCTTGAAGTTTGTGATGTTCTTTTGGGCCAACCTTATTTATGGAAATATCATGTTGTATATGATTCTAGGCCTCACCATGTTAATATTACTTTAGACATGAAATTGTACAGGATACCCGAGGTAGTTCCACCTATTGAATTTTCCTTGATCTCTACCAAGCAATGCAGGAAGGTCATCTCTCAGACCGAGAAGTTTGTCTTCTTCGTGATTCGCTCTCAGAGTGACCGGAAGGTTGCAATCACATCCATGGCCTCTGCGGCTAATCTCTCCATGTAGTAGAAGCAAGTGGATAAGGTTATGGAAGAATACAAAGACATATTCTCCTCACCCACTAGAGTACCTCTGCACTGTTAGGTCAAGCATTCAATCGATCTGACCCTCGACGCACTGCTACCCAATAGGCTAGTCTATCGATGATCTTTGTTAGAAAATGAGGAGATCAAGTGTCAGATGCAAGAGATGCTCCAAAAGGGGCACATCCGACCCAACTCATCACCGTATGGAAGCCCAATCATGCTTATGCAGAAGAAAGATAGGACCTGGCGAATCTGCATCGATTACCGAGACCTAAATAAAATCACAGTGAGAAACTGGTAGCCGATTCCCAAAATCGAAGATCTCCTTGATCAACTCACAGGGGGGAAATACTTCAGTAATATTGATTTGAAGTCTGGCTACCATCAGGTCCCAATCGAGCAGACAAATGTATGGAAAACTTCCTTCAAGTCCAAAGAAGGTCTTTTTGAATGGTTGGTCATGCCATTTGGTTTGACGAATTCCCCTGCAACTTTCATGAGAATGATGGATGATATCTTGCGGCCTTTCACCAATTATTTTTTGGTGGTGTATCTAGATGACATCCTCATCTACAATAAGAATTGGGTGGATCACTTGCAGCATATTCAGCAGGTTCTACACACTTTGCGGTAGCACAAGCTATATGCGAATTTGGAAAAATGTTCCTTCGGCATGGACAGGGTCCAATACCTAGGATACATTGTTGATGAGCATGGGATGCATGTGAATCTAGCCAAGATCTAGGTCATTCATGACTGACCAGCCCCAACCACACTCACTGAGCTTCAGAACTTTTTAGGCCTTGCCAATTTCTATCACAGGTTCATGTTGGGATTCTCCCATATTGCATGAGCCCTCAACCAAGTAACCAGGGGTGGTGGTAAGGAAAATATCATGTGGGGATTGTCACAACAACAAGTGTTCAATGATTTGAAGCAACACTTGTGCTCAACCCCAGTTCTCTCATTACCCGGCCTGCAACAAACCTTTAATATCGAGACAAATGATTCAAACAATGTTGTGGGCGCAGTTCTCATTCAACACAGACACCTCGTGGCATATCATAGTGAGACACTATCATATGTCATCCATAACTACCCTACTTACGGTAAAGAAATATAATCCATTGTGAAATCCTAATGCTAGTGGAGGCATTACATTCTCGAGAAGGAGACAGTCATCCACACAGTCAATCATAAGCCACCACGGTTCATGCAGACACAAGGAAAATTGTAGAATGACCGCCATCAAAAGTGATCCACATACTTACAACAATTACATATCAACATCAAGTATAAGACAGGAAGCACCAACCGCATCGTTGATTGCCTCACCCACCCTTCTGTTGCAGCACTCACCACAGTGCTAAATTCTTGCAGCCACGAGACCTTCGGATGGCCCCAACTCTATGAGAGAGATCTTGACTTCATCGCAACCTACTAGATTCTAGGCATAAACACAGTTGTCACTGATTTCCATCTTCAGAATGGGATGTTGTGCCATCTGGGACATCTCTACATTCCATCAAGCGAGCAAGTGAAGTTGATTTTGGAATCCCAATACAGTCGGGTGGTAGGATAGTTCGGAGTAGAAAAGATAGTGGTAGTGGTGCAACAACATTTCTATTGGCCAAAACTTCGATGGGATGTCAACAAGTATATCAAGTCATGCACTTCCTGTGCCATTTCCAAACCAACCATTAAGAAACATGACATGTACACCCCTATGCCTACTCCTGAAAGGCCCTAGGGATCCATCTCGATGGACTACATGTCAGGCCTTACGTCAACCAAGCAGGGAAATGACTTTGTTTTTTTGGTGGTTGATTGTTTTTATAAAATGGTGATTATGGCCGGCTGGAAGAAGAGCATTACAACAAAGTCCACTGCCAAGATCTTCTTCGAATGAGTGTGGGTACATTTTGGGATACCACAAACCATCGTCTAAGATCGGGACAACAGGTTCCTCAACACCTTCTGGTCACTTTTGGACACCAAGATCACCAAATCCACTGCCTTCCACACCTAGACAGATGGCCAGACCGAGGTCATCAACCAGATGATCGTGCATATCCTGTGCATGTACAATTCCAAGCATCCCCGCACATGGGATGAGAGTCTTCCCTATGTTCAATGCAACTACAACAGATCCATACATGCAACAGCTGAAGTCGACAAAGCTACTCGGTTTATTGAGCAGATCCAACACATCCACCAACATGTTCAGGATATTTTGCAGAAGTCCAATTCCAAGTACAAGTAGCGCCCTGATCAACATCGGGTGCCACACAAGTTTCAGGTGGGAGATAAAGTTTGGTTTCTCTTGCAGAAAGAACGCCTTACAAGACCCCATCAAAAGCTTCATCCACTCTTCTATGGGCCTTATACCATCACCAATATTGTGGGTGACAATGATTTTGAGCTCAACATCCCCCCCTTCCTTGGCTTTCACCCAGTGTTTAATGTGGACATCCTTCGGCCATACTTTCCACCATTATTAGACACCTCAGAGGTAGCAGAACAATTGACACTGATAGAGCTCAACCTTGATTGCATGGAACATGCATCCACTGATCAGATTGTGGAAACGTAGGTCAAGGCACTTGCCAACAAAAGTTTCATCTTTATCGTGTTGTCAAAGTAGAGCAGCTCCTGCACTAAGGAATGTGGCTCACCCAGGGCCAAATTCAGTAGAAATTTCCCTATTTGATGGGGGAAATCAATGCAATGGAGACCATTTCTTCCTAAGAGGGGAGGATTGATCCAAGTGGATATTGGTGGCCACCCACCTATTCCAACTGGCACACATACATATGTCATCTTGGCAGTTTCATTTTTCATCTTGGCAGTTGTTTTTGAGATTTTCGGGTCCTAAAATTATGGGGTTGTTTTGAGGCCCTAAACAACATTTTTTGGGCCCGTCACAATCACACTATAGACAAAGTGAGAGTGTGTTACACATTATTTTCGTCATCCCTATGATCGTTAATGATGTAAACCTATTTGTTGCCTTCAGAGGGGTTAGTGGCCTGAGTTCCTAAAGAGAGAAGGGAGAAGAACTTCTCTTGAGAAAAGAAGTTGCTTTTTCCTATGTAAAAACCTTATAAAAAGGGAAGTTCGCAGGTTGCTATATAGGCAGGGTGCGAGAATGACCCATTCTCGCAGGTTGCACTATATCTAGGGTGCGAGGTGTTCGCAGGTTGCTCTATAGATAGGATGCGAGAATTCTAGCACGTGGGAAAAATGAGTGTTTTCTCGAATATTCTAGAAGGAGAAGCTTCTATGGTGAGGTGGCATCTGAATGGTTTGGATCTTACTCGCTTTCATGATTTAGTGGGATCATCCTAACCTCCTCACCTTATCCTCTTCAACTTATAAAAGGAGAGGAATTCTCATGGAGAAAGTTAGCTTTTGTTAGCTTGGGTTAGCTTTGTGGGTTCTTGAGCTTGTTAGATTTGGCTTGGTTAGAGTGACTTTGAGATTTGCTTTGTCAAGATAGATTGTGAGTAGCTATCAGATCTATGGTTTCAGAATCCTTGGAGCAAGAAGTGTGTGGGGAACGAAGGACAGTTGGAAGGGACCTCACAGCATCAAGGCCATGGTTGTAATCTCTCTTTCGCATTTAATATGATACAGTAATCTGATTCTTTCCTATAAAGCTTGTTGTGTTTTATTGTATGATTCCTTGATCACATACATAGGTTTGTATTGAGTTTATGCTATCGCTATCACTTTGGTTGGTTTGTTTTGTTTTGATCTTGACTGCACAAGAGCACTGGAGCGAAGCGGGAGCAACAAAGACTATAGGAAGCAATCATAAGGTATGTCCATGATTCTTGCCTCTTAGTAAATTCAATATTTAAAACTTAAGGAAAGCGTCATATTTTGTTTTGCTTTGTTCTAGATCCAGGTGTATCTAGGGAGATCGGTTTGTGTCCGCACTTACGGATTAATCCTAAAACAAAATTGGTGACTCCACTGGGGATGGATTGTTTCCTAGTTAGTCTAGTTTCCCTTTCTTTGATTGCTTTTTTTCTGGTCTCTGAGTCTGTGGGAGATCCATCCAGGCTCTTTGGATCTGAAAGTTCACTCAAAAATTTTGTCCTTTTTTCCAAATTTTGTGTTTACAGACATTATCGCACTGTACCCTTTAGTGGCCTGTGAGAATCATCTGAGTTCGCACCCTACTGTGTAATCCAGTGCGAGGTGTTCGCACCCTACCTGTGTCTAGCTTGTGAACTCCACTAATGTTCGCACTGCACCCTATAGCTAGGCTGCGAACCCATTTGAAATTTGTGTTTGGAATTAGGATTTCCTATTTTTTGATGCCCAGTTTTGTTTTGATCAGCTGGATTGAACTTTTGGAGCCTATATTGATTTGTTTACAGTTTGCTTGACATTCTTTGAGTTGCTTATAGCCATCTTTGCTTTGTTTGGTTTTGAAGGATTAGTCTCTTGCTTTGAGTGTCTTTCAATTACAAAGCATGTGTTTTCTTTAGAATTGTTTAGGGAAAGATCGGATTTCTTCTAAATAGTTCGCTTTAAAAGAAAACTTTTAGTTTGGGTTTCGTTGTTTTAAGAAAGTTCATTATTAATTTTAGTGAAAATTTTGAAACAAAAGATTTAATTTCTTGCTTTATATTAGATTGGGGGCATTATTGCATTTGAAGTAACGGAATTGCATGATTGATATTGATGAGTTTAATATATTTTGGGACATCGAGCATATGGGAATGATAAATGTTTTCTCCTTCTCGTAGCATAGATTTCATTGAAATGAAAAGATTGCATCTTCATATCTTTGCATAATTTTCGAGTCGGTCAAAACACCATATTGTCCATGCCATCTTCCTTTTGAGTAACAAC
>ML812690.1:69203-110633 GCA_009831015.1 Picea engelmannii
TCCAAATCCTTCGACGGGGTAGGTGCTTTTGTCTCCAAGCTCCACTTTGTACGATGTCTTTCTCTCATTTAGATCTGAGAGTCTAGCTTGATCTCACGTCATGTGCCTGGAAGCTCCACTGTCGATTATCCACATATCGTCTTCAATTGTCTCGATAAGTGTTGAGTAATGTAAGAGACCGATTGTTTCACACATGTCTTCGGTTGACTGATAACTAGTCATGCCTTGATCCAAAACTTCAACTACATCTTTTCTCTCTTCTGAGAAAGTCATCAGGTGCATTGAGTTAGGGCGCATCTGGATATCTTCTCCTTGACCAAGATGCTCCATCACAAGGTGTCGGATCTGAGAATTAGGTTTTCTGCAACTGCTACTGCTAGTAACCCTAGCTGCAGTTCTTTGGAAGTTGTTCCTGCAAGTAACCCTAGCGGCAGTTCCTCAATGAGCTCAATACCTAGCGGTTATGTTTCCTTCCATCATTTTAGGCTGACTGAAGGGGGTGTGGGCCCATAACATGTTAGAATATAGAGGATTGTGCTTGTTTAACCATTGACGATACCCTCGTCACCCAACCACAGGCCTTAAGCCACCCTCCGAGCACCTTGACTTTGACCGAGAAGAGAATTTTGGCTGCAATCAATAGCCAAGAGAGGATAAATGCACCAAGCAAAAGAATAGAAACTAAACTGAACAGATGATCCCACCTAGAAGCTAGCACACCACTTTCCCAGCTCTCCCAGAAAACCTACGCACCAAACTACTGTTACCTGCAACTGCCTGCGCAGATATTGCTCTCACTGCAACTGCTGAGATGACAAATAATGAAACTAGCGCCCTGTATTTATAGTGGACTGACCAGTCTAACTGGGTCCGACCTGGCCAGTCTAACTGGGCCGACTTCTCCTTCTGGGCATCAATAAATTCAATATAAATATATTTGTTCAGCCGACAACTTGTCTAGGGTTTCCTTCAATTCTTTGCTTCCTTCTGGAGGATTCTAGTCTCCTCATAGGTCATAATAAAGGTTCATACCTCCTGAAGCTACCATAATATTAACAGTACCCAGTCTTGATCATGGCGCTACTTGTACTTAGCATTAGCTTTCTGCAAAATCTCATGGACCTATTGGCGGATGTGTTGAATCCACTCAATGAATCAGGTGGCTTTGTCTTCCTCGGAATAAACATGGGAAGATTCTTCATGTGTGGTTGCAAGAGGTAGTTCAACATCAATGGGACCCAAGGGTTGGAATCCTAGCCCCACCTTAAATGGGCTATGGATGGTGGAGCTATGAAGATCCTTGTTGTAGTTGTGTTGAACATAGGGAAGACTCTCATCCCATGTATGAAAATGCTTAGAGTTGTACATGCGCAGGATGTGCACAATCATCCGATTGACAACCTCTATATGGCCATCAGTTTGGGGGTGGAAAGCATTAAATTTAGTGAGCTTGGTGTCCAATAATGACCACAGACTCGACCAAAATGTGTTGAGGAACCTATTGTCCTGATATGATGTGATGGTCTGTGGTATCCCAAAATGGACCCACACCCGTTCGAAGAAGAGCTTGGAAAGATATGTCGCTATGATGCTCTTCTTCCAAGCTATGATAATGTCCATCTTTGAAAACTGATCAACCACCACAAATACACAATCATTGGTGTGCTTGGTGGATGGAAGGCTAGACATGTAATCCATCGATATGGATTCTCAAGGCCTCTTGGGAGTAAGAAGAGGGGTGTATAAGCCTTGCTTCTTGATGTTTGTCTTGGCAATGACATAGGAAGTGCAAGATCTGATATACTTGTTGACGTCTTGTCGAAGTTTTGGCCAATAAAAATGTTTTTGTAGAATGGCCACAGTTTTATCCATGCCAAAATGTCCTGCCATCCAACTGTAGTGAGACTCCCAAATCATCTTTGCACGCTTGCTTGTGGGAACACAGAGGTGGCCTAGATGGCATAACAGTCCATCGTAGATGTGAAAATTTATGATATTCACTCCTGTACCCAAGAGTTGATAGGTGGTGGAAAAGTCAGGGTCACATTGATAAAGTTGGGGCTACTCAGATGCTTCATGCCCATAGGAATGGAGCATTATGGTGATTGCAGTAATGGGAGGGCGACTGAGGAAGTCAGCGACATGATTTGTGCTCCCTATTTATACTTGATGTTGAGATGGAACTGTTGTAGGTATATGGACCACTTTTGATGGTGGTCGTTCTGCAACTTCCCCTGTGTCTGTATGAACTGCAGAGGCTTGTGTTCAATGTGGATGATTGTCTCCTCTCCCAGAATGTAATGTTTCCATTGACGACAAGATTACACAATGGAATACATTTCTTTGTCATAGGTGGGGTATTTATGGAAAGTATCTAAGAGTGTTTCATTATGGTATGCTATTGGATGACCATGTCGAGTGAGAACTGTGCCTACAACACAGTCGGAGGTAGCAGTCTCAATCTCGAATGGTTGTTGCAGATCATGTAAGGAGAGTACTGGAGTTGAGCCCTTGGTTACTTGGCTGAGGGCCCATGCAATATGGGAGAATCCCAACACGAACCTTGGGTAGAAGTTGGCAAGTCCTAGGAAGCTTTGAAGCTCAGTTAGTGTGGTTGGGGCTGGTCAATCATGAATGACTTGGATCTTAGCTGGATCCACATGCACCCCATGATCATCAACAATGTATCCCAAGTGTTGGACCCTGTTCATGCCAAAGGAGCACTTTTCCAAGTTGGCATATAGTTTGTGTTGCCACAGAGTGCCCAAAACCTGTTGAATATGTTGCATGTGCTCCTCCGAATTTTTGTTGAATATGAGGATGTCATCCAGATATACCACCACAAAATATTTGGTGAAGGGTCTCAATACATCATCCATCAGTCTTAGGAAAGTTGTTGGTACATTTGTTAATCCAAAGGGCATGACCAACCATTCGAATATACCTTCTTTAGATTTGAAAGTTGTCTTCCATACATCAGTTGGTTCGATGGGAACCTGGTGGTAGCCAGACTTCAGGTCAATCTTGTTGAAGAACATTTCCCCCTTGAGTTGGTCAAGAAGTTCATCAATTCAGGGAATTGGGTACCGGTTCCGGATTGTGATTTTGTTTAATGCTCTGTAATCAATACAGAGTCGCCAGGGGAGGATCTAGGTCGAATGTGCCCCTTTTGAAGCAGCTCTTGTATCTGACATTTGATTTCATCATTTTCCATCAGTGAGCGACAATAGACTGGTCCATTAGATAGTGGTGCACTGGGGGTTAGATCAATTGGATGTTTGACTTAGCAGTGAGTCGGTACCCAGATGGGAGAGGAGAAGATATCTATGTACTCTTCCACGATCCCATCCACTTACTTCTGTTGCAAAGAGTGGCTATGTGTAGAGGTCATAGATGTGGAGGTGACCTTTTGATTACTGCGAGCACAGATCACAAAGAAGATGAACTTCTCGGTTTGTAAAATTACCTTATTGCATTGCTTAGCATAGATTAAAGAAATAGCAGTGGGAGACGCTACCTCTGGTATCTTGTACAATTGTCTACCCAAAGTAACAATAACACTGCAGGGTCTAGAATCATACACAACATGTCACTTCCACAAATATGGTTTGCCTAAAATAACATCACAAACTTCAAGGGGAGCAATATCACACAATACCTGATCTTTGAAGGGCTTGATGTTGTAGGGAAGACGACACTGTTGGATGGCGTGGAAATCTCGTCCTTGGTGAAGCCAACCGATGGTGTAGGGCTTCTGGTGTGGTGTTATCGACAGGTCCAACTGCTTGATGACCTCTGTTGAAACCAGGTTCTTCTGATTGCCACTATCGACAATGAAATGCAGTGGAGTCCCCTTTACCCACATCTGTGAGTGAAAGAGGTGTTCCCCTTCCTCTGGTTCTTCTGGTTTGCTTGGTTGGAAATTGGTGGTAGCGACAGTGGCACTGGGTTCAACATCGATGATTCATTTCCCACTTTCTGGATTTGATTTGGAGTTAGAATCTACCTCTGACTCATAAGCTTTCATCTCAGCCACCAATGACTACTTGGAGCAACATTCTTCGGTGTTGTGCCAAGGGATTTTATGGTATTCACACCATTTTCTCGTGTCCTTCTTCTACTTCTCATTACCCTTCTTGGGTTGCAGCTTAGACTGGTTGTCCTGAGAGAAACCATCTTTGATCTGTCCCTTGTTTTGTGGGTTGGGGTCGCCTTTTCCCTACTTCGGCTATGAGGAGTTTGCAGATCCAACTCTCGCCTCTTCAGCTTAAATTTCTACTCGATCTTGACAACATATCTATAAGCCACACCTAATGATGCGATGTCCAAAAACTCCATTTTTGTTTGAATCTATCTATGCAGACAACCATGGTATTTGAGCACCAGATGTCGTCCAGACTATTTGATACCCAATTTGGTGCGCAGGGTATGGGAAATATTGGTGAAATTTGGTACTATTTGGTCCCTTTCCTGACGCAGGGTGGTCCATCCTGTGTACTGGTCCTCATAGCTTCCAACAGGTTAGTATTGTTCTTTAATGACATCCATGAAGGAATCCCATGTGGGGGCCACTGCAAATATTTCAGATTCCTATATGGCCATTTGCTCAGAGTAAGTATCCCACCAGTCCTTAACATGGGGGACAACCTTGAGGAGTGCAAAAGTAATCTTTTCCCTGTCAAAAAAATTGTGGACTGAAAAATCCCCTTCGAGAAGATTCAACCATTTATATACAAAATCCGCATCTATCAGTCCTTCAAATAATGGAATATCAAAATTTACTTGTACCTTGAAGGGGGTTGCATGGACGCTTGATGAAGATGCATCTCATGTGGGCAGTCGTCGAAGGATCTATGCAAAGTTGTCCATCATTTCATTACTTTGTCGCGCAAGGGCTTCCTCGAGAAACATTTTAAAAGGATCTCCTACTCCATCATCTTTCTTATCATCCCCCATGGGTTATGTCAGGCTCGATGTGGTCGATCTTGCAAAGGCTCGACTAGTTCGAGTCCCAACTTCTTGTACCTAAATCTTGTCGGGGACATGCACGAAGAAAAATAAATGAAGACCAGACCGCTTTGATACCAATGATCCAGATTTATGAGTGGAATGAAAGGAATAACAAAATGAATATAATAACACAGAGATACAAAGAACAACAAAATATATCCAGTGAACAATAACTTGTATTGAATAAATAAAATAGGTCGAAACTGTAAAACTGCAGAACTGAAAACAACTTGCTTGAATGGTGGTAGTTATCTCTAAGAAGAGATGTGGCTGCTACACGCATCCATCTGAGTAAAATGATTACAATGAGGCTCCATAGGCCTTTTTAACATTACTCATGAATGCCAAAACCCTATACATCCAAAAACCTAACCCTAGGAGATGAAACGCCAAAATTTATGTGGGCCACGATGGGTAAGTTGGTACCTCAACTTCCTGGGGTCGTAACTTTTGCATACGACCTCCGTTTTAGGATCGTGAGAGCCCATTAGAAAGGTCTTTTCGAGAACTACACATTATGTCATAAAAATCTAACTTCATCTATAGTTTGATTGTGGAAAGCCAAAAAAACACTGTTTAGGGCCCTAAAATGGCCCTGGAAGTACAAAAACATGTACTGGCATGAAAACTTCTAAAATAAGCCAGTTGGATTAGGTGGGTGGCCACCGATATCCACCTGGAATTAGTGTAGGGATTTAGACAACCCCAAAAGTGTAGAATCCATAATTAAAAATAATTATAGAAGAACGTGATGAACTAACAACTATTAAGAGGAGCCAGTTGGAATAGGTGGGTGGCCACCAATATCCACCTGGATCAGTGTCGCGACTGGAGGTCAACTGAGGCAATCAACCACTTAGTTGGTACTTCCTGTTTTATAATCAATGTTGAGGTGGAATTGCTGCAAATATGTGGGCCACTTTAGATGGCGATCATTATGCGATTTTCCTTGTGTCTGCATAAACTACAACAACTTATGATCAATGAGGATGATTGTCTCCTTCCCAAGAATGTAATGCCTCCACTGGCGGTAGGCTTGCACAGTGGAGTACATTTTTTGTCATAAGTAGGGTACTTATAGACGACATCTGATAGTGTCTCACTATGATAGGCCATGGGGTGGTTGTGATGAGTGAGGACTGTGCCCATAACATAGTCTGAAGCATCTGTATCGATCTCAAAGGGCTATTGCAGGTCAGGTAATGAGAGCACTGGTGTTGAACACAAGCACTGCTTCAAATCATCGAACTCTTTTTGTTGGGACAAGGCCCACACAAATTTTTCCTTACCACCACTTTTGGTTATTTGACCGAGGACCCATGCAATATGGGAGAATCCCAACATGAACCTACGATATAAATTGGAAAGGCCTAAGAAGATCTAAAGCTCAGTTAGCATGGTTGGGGCTGACCAGTCACAGATGACTTGGATATTAGATGGATCAACATGCACACCATGTGCATCAACAATGTAGCTTAGGTACTAGACCCTATCCATGTTGAATGAGCATTTTTCCAAGTTGGCATATAGCTTGTGTTGTTGCAGAGTGTGCAGAACTTGCTGAATATGTTGTAAGTGTTCTTCGCAAGTATTGTTATAGATGAGGATGTCATCTAGATGCACCACCACAAAAGAATAAGTGAAAGGCCATAGGATATCATCCATCAACCTCATGAAAGTTGTTGGGCCATTCGTCAAACCAAAGGGCATGACAATCTGTTGGGGTCCAGGTATGAATGATTTATTCACCCTTTTCCTACTTTAATTTATCAATCCGGTTGTGTATCCTTTCAAGGCAATGCGCAAGGTATATGCAGGGACAAGAGTACAATTCGTTCTGGCCAAGGGTTCACGATTAAGATTCAAAACATTACTGTCAACTGGATTAACTACAACTTCCGAAAGATACTCATAAGAATCACACGCTGTAACAACAAGAATAAACTAAGAAATAACACTGTAACAGCAAGCATAAATTGCTAAATGACACACTGTAATGGCAAGCATAAACTGCTAAATAACACACTGTAACAGCAAGCATAAAACTGATAAATAACACACACAGGAAGGCGTGACACTTGATCAGAAGAGAGGACGCATCTCTCTGATCAGGGCTGCGTTGGTTACAACGAAGATGAAGACAACAAAATAGGTAGTGCTTTATAAATCTGAAAAAGGTTATTACAATCTCAATGGGGACATCCCCAGTTACAGGAATAAACTGTCTTTTATACATCAAAAGGGGGAACAACCTCTTTCCCCAAAACATGGTAACCATACCCTTAAAAATATACATTAGTTGGAACGGCACCAATACCAGATAGACAAGATCAACGAAATGCCCAAGATGGTTCGGGGATTTGTGACTCCAGCTGTGCGGCCTCCTTTTGGCTTGGTTGTTGTTGTTCTCAAAGCAGTTGAACAACAGATCTACCGCGGGATGTTGAGGCCTTGATCCTTGTTCTCCAAAAGCTGCGGTCAAACATCATTTTAGTGCTGCGAATAGGCAAAACTCTGTGACTCCACTTCATTAATAAAATATTCCAATAGACAAGGTACGGGTATTTACCTCACAGTTTTAGCATAGTAAACATAGGTAATTAAGTGCAAAAAGGTCAAAAAGGTAATGGAAATGTAGCAGAAGGATAGCCTGATTTGGTGCCCAACATCTCCCCCCAACTAGCCTTCTGCATGCCCTCATGCAGTTCGCCGCTTCCGCAGGTCTGGGTTTCACTGACTGTTTGATTCCTGAAAATGGGCGAGATCATATTTTTCGGCCATCTCTGTTCCTGGAGCTTTAAAACCATCTGAGAGGTGGACGTCTTCCCACCAATCTTTTGGGACGATATATGCTGGAGTGTAATCTTCTACTGGCAACCAAATAGTGGGAAACTGAAACCGGAGTCCCATCCATCGAATCTCGCTTGTTCGGACACATGCCACATATCTGGGCACTCTAGGGAGCACCCGTGAAAAATTTGGTGCCCCAAAAGGTTCCCTGTTCTGGACAGCTGTAGGTGTCATCATCCACCTTTTCTGACAACAATCAAGGGCTTCTTCATGAAATGTGACTATTTGCTTAACGCAAAGATCAAGGCACCAATTTTGTGTCCTCGACATTCTGTCTCTATTCGCCTCAATTCCCAAAAAGGTGCTGTGTTTATTGAACATGGTCATTGCCCTTTCAGGTTCTCCTCTTACCATAAACGGCTTTGTAACCTGATTAGAATCAAATGTGTTAAAATCCTTCTGCCAGCTGATCTGGTTGAAAGTGTAAGAGGTGAGGGCCCTTAAATGAATGTCTCCCACATACGGGACCGGATTGAAGTCTCTGTCTAGGCGCAACAGATATCCATGCAGGTAAAATTCACACATCAAATGCTGAGTTGGCACGTCGTGGTGCCTCATTATTTGGAGGAATTGTACACCATTTTCTATCTTATAACTAATCTCATTTTTTATGCTCTCCATGCAGAATAGAAGAAAATGTTCATGTAAGAATAAATAATAACTAGAAGCAGGGGGGTGACATGCCATCACCTCTTGCACCAAACTAAACATTTGTTCTTTATCTGTTTTAAGTTCTGCCACTTGCTTTTCCAGCTATTCCATCTTGAGCTGTTGCTTCACATGCCTTAATCTCATTATGTCTATACGCTCCACATATTCAAAAATAGTTGTGGAGGCTCGTTCCTGCGTTCTTCTGACCTCGTTTTGATACTGAGTCGCAGTAGATTTCCAAGTCTGCACTTCGGCCATTAAGGCATGCTCGCGGTCTTCAAACAATCGCTCAATCGGGTCTGTTTGAGTGGCAACAAAGGTTATGGCTACCTGGTCCGTTTGAGTCTCTGTTTCTACTCCTATGGCTTTGGACTTTCTAGCTTGCTACTTGTATTTCTTCATCCTCTCCTGCATTTTATGTACCTGTTTTCTTAGTTTCCTGACCTCCATCTTAAGTCGCATTGTCTCCTTCAATTGTAGCTGATGTTTTTGTTTGACTGGGAGTCTTACGACCTTCTCGCCTGGCTCTTCCTTTGGCTCATTCGTCGGGACCGCTTCGCTTGGTCCCTCCTCTTCGCCTACAGCTAATTCCTCTTGTTGTGTGCTCATCGCGACCGGTGGTGCCCCTGCGAGATGCTCTCCTGCTGATGTATCTGTTTGAGTATCATCCACCTTACACAGTTGTGGATTTTGTGATAGAATTGGAGGAATAACAAGATCTTCTTTTGTGCGCCAAAGGGAACGAGTTCGCCTTGCTCCTCTTGGAATGAAGGAGAGAAAGGAGAACTGGTAGGGATCTTCAATATATGGTCTTGGGGTCGACACTGGTTCTTGTGGTTCGGCGCCAACCTCACGCTCTAATTCTCCCAGCACTTCTTCCATGAGCTATATGGTCGGGGTGGTCACGACCTCTTCTTCTTCCTGGTTGTCCTCCTCCATCGACTCCATGGTGACAGGAGGTCCTTGTGGAGTACCCTCGGTTGCAATATCGACCAATTCACCCACTCCTGTCTGTTGTGACCCCACTTCTATGGTTATCATGCTATCCAATTGTTCTGCTAGTTCCACAGGCGAGACTGGTTCTTCTGGGACAGCCTCGGTCGTGGTACTAGTGGGCCTTTCTGTGTCAACTTATGCATCTTCCATTGGTTCCATGTTTTCGGCTTGCTCTTGGGGAGCAACCTCTTCCTCGAACGCTTCATCTTCCATCTCCATCTCTTCCGGTTCCTCCTGGTCAACATAGTCATCTTCACCTGCATTTTCCTCCTCCGTGGCTTCTGGTTCATCTCCCTTAGCAGCCACAGTGGCTGCTACTTCTTCCTTTGTGGAGTCCCGAAACAGTTCCCATGGGATTGGGATTTGTCTGATGGCATTCATTACTAACAGCTGAACTAGCCCATGGTGGGTGATGGTCGCCAATACCTGTCGCGACTCCTGAGCTGAATGTGCCATTAGGTGAAGGCTTCTCAATAAGAAATAAGGCACATTCAGTGAGAAAGCCTCTACTTGGGGAAATCGCAGGTGAGTTAGTATTCGAAGATGGTATTTGAATATGGTGGAGTATCTTCCTTCGCAAGTCATATATCTCATGACGAATTTTGCTACTTCCTTCCATGGATGCGGCAGCGAATTTCGGTCATATCCTCGACCCTTCTGCACAATGCTTTCTCCTACCTGTAAAAAGGCTTCGGGAAACTCTGGAAGGACAGACCTTCTTGAAAACCATCGTTGTCAGTTTTGAGGGAGTCCACTGACTTCTGCGATGGCTTCCTCTGTCACAAGAATTTCAATTCCACGGACCCGAGAGCTTCCTTCTCTCAAGTTGAGTGCGAATTCCGTCGTGATTTCTTTGTTCGATCCTTTCAATTTGTCAAAGTAAACATTCCAGCCCACGTTCTCAAAGACCTGCCATACCTCCTGATTGTTCTGAACTCTCGTTGTATCTTCAGGTTCATGCCGCACATATCGTCCACCCATTGTTGCAGAGGCAGAGTCAGCACGACGAATGCAGTTAGCTGGTAGGGGAAAATGATAGGGCTCCAAACCGTTGGCAACTGAAATAA
Organism: Picea engelmannii; assembly: GCA_009831015.1. Lineage (NCBI taxonomy): Eukaryota > Viridiplantae > Streptophyta > Pinopsida > Pinales > Pinaceae > Picea > Picea engelmannii. Next base: position 79,778 of record ML812690.1, read on the forward strand.
CGTCATATCGCTTTTGGGGATGGTGGATGAAACAGTGCTGGTATGTTTGGAAATGATGACAGATTGTGGTGGTACTATTAGAAATTTAATGTAGTGTGTTGGGGAGGTGACTTGATTATGACTCTGCGCGTACGAGTACGCATTTTGACATATCAAGTTATGATTACGGAGTATCGAAATCATTAGATTTGTTTGATGAGGGTCATGTGTCATAAATGTTTTTCGTGGTATGTCGTCATTTGTTATGATGGTTCCCCCCCCTCCAACTTAATTACAGCCGTCCACGACACGTTTTGATGTCTTTTTAGAATATTTTAATTAAATCCATAAAAGTCAGCGGAGACGTACCTGGGGACCTACCTTATGGTGGAGTAGCAACAAAAGGTCTGACGGAGTAACGACAACAGGGTGTAATGACACCAAGGAGTAACAGCAACAGTGAGTAGCAGCAACAACAAAATAACAGTGGAGTAACGACACCGACGGAGTAACGACAGTTGCGGAGTAACAGCACCGGCGGAGTAACAGCGTCGGCGGAGTAACAACACTTCATGAAGTAATCAGTGCACACCAGTGGAGTAACAACAACGTCTTTATAGCAGCACTAGTGGAGTAACAACAACGTCTTTATAGCAGCACTAGTGGAGTAACAACGCCGAGTGTAACATTTCTCCTAGTCATATTCGTTTGTTATCCCTGCAAAAATACAAACAAGTAAGAAATAACAATTTATTTTTTTTTATTTGTTTTTTTTTTTTTTAAGGCAGNTTATACGGTGTCCGTTTACTAAGAACGAGGTATGATTCTCATCTATTGTAATTAATCTAACCGTTCCATTGTCGAACACTGCGTCCACTTGGTATGGCCCCATCCAGGGAGTGCAAAGTTTGCCTTTGAAATCCTTAAATCGGGAATCGTAAAGTAATGCCCAATCTCCCACATGAAACACCTTACTTTTGATAAATTTATCATGCCACTTCATTCTCTGTTGTTGAACAACAGTGGTCTTCTGGATAGCTACTAACTGAATCTCATCTAACTCATTCAGTTGTTCCAGTCGGTGTTTCTGTGCTTCTGATGGGTCTAAGCCTACTTCTAGAGCTGTCCTGAGTGTACTGGTCTCAAATTCTACTGGAAACAAGGGACTTTCCCATAGACTAATTCAAATGGTGAAAATCCAGTTGTGTTTCGCCATGTTGTTTTGTACGCCCATAAAGCTTCTGGAAGTTTATGTGCCCAGTCTCGGCAATGACTTGCTATTGTCTTTGTCAAGATATTTTCCAATACCTTGTTTATGCTTTCTACTTGCCCATTCGCCTGGGGGTGATAGGGGGTTGTCACTCTATGTTTGACTCCATATTTTTGCATCAGCTTTCCTATCATGTGAGATGTGAACTATGATCCTCTATCTGACACAATTTCTCTTGGAGTATCGTATCGGGCAAAACTTTCTTCAAAAATAAAGTCTGCCACTACTTGTTTTGTTGCTCTTGTGACCGCTCTGGCTTCCACCCATTTAGTTACATAATCAGTGCAGACCATGATGTAAGCTTTATGATGAGAAGGTGGGTTGAAGGGTCCAACAAAATCAATGGCCCATTTCTCAAATGGTTCAAGGACTATCTGGGGCTGTAGAGGCATTTCATCTGCTTTCCCAGGTTGTCCCATCTATTGGCAGCTATCACACCTTCGGACATAGTCTCGGGCATCACGAAAGATGGAGGACCAGTAATATCCCATTTGCAACACTTTGTGACCTGTTCTTTTATCTGCAAAATGTCCTCCACAGGGTCCATCATGTGCAGCCTTCAGTATCTCATAGATATTATCTTCTGCCACACAATGCCGAATCTGTTGGTCGACCCCTGTATGAAAGAGATATCCCGCCATCCATGAATATCGGGTACTTTGGTGAATAATCTTCCTTTTCTCTTTATATGACAGATGATGAGGCACATTCCCTGAAGCAAGATAATTAGCAATATCTGCATACTACGAAGTGTTAGCAAATACTGCAAAAAGATGTTCATTTGGAAAATTATCTTCAATTGGTGTATCCTTACCCTCATGTTCTATCCTAGATAAGAAATCTACAACCACATTGTCCTTCCCTGGTTTATCTACTCTTGTGATATCAAATTCCTGTAGTAGCAGGAGCCATCTTGTGATACGACCAGGGGTAACAGGTTTATTCATTAAATACCTGATAATTGCATGATCAGTATGCACCAAGGTAGGATACCCAGTAATGTAGTGCCTGAATTTATTGATGGTGTAAATGACAGCAAGGAATTCTTTCTCAGTCACTGTGTAGTTTAATTCAGCAGGAGCCAAATTCTTACTAACATAGTAAACTGTGTATGGTATTTTGTCCTCTTGTTGTCCTAATACTGCACCAACTGTTGTTTGGGAAGCATCTGTATGAATATGGAAAGTTAATGCCCAGTATGGCCCTCTAAGGATTGGAGCGCTACAGACCAGTTCCTTAATTCTCATAAAGGCTGCATCATAGTCCTCTGTCCACACAAAATATGAATCTTTTGTTAGCAATTGAAAAAGTGGATGTGCTACTTTAGCAAAATTTTCTATAAAACGCCTGTAATAACCAACACAACCAATAAAATTGCATACCTGCGTGGGAGTTTTGGGTGTCAGGAATTGTTGAATTACCTTTGTCTTTGCTGGGTCCATCCGAATTCCTTCAGCTGAGAGCATATGTCCCAAAACAATTCATTCTTCCATCATCATATGACATTTTGTTGTACTCAACGAGACACGCGCTTGTATACACCTTTCGAGAAATTTTTCTAAATTTTTTAGCCCTTCAAGAAATGAATCCCCATATGGAGTAAAGTCATCCATGTAGATTTCAACACTGTCATCTATCAAATCAGAGAAGATTCCAAAAATTGCCCTCTGGAATGTTGTAGGAGCATTACACAGGCCAAAAGGAAGGACCTGATATGTGAATGTCCCCTAGGGGCACGTGAAAGTGGTTTTATCCTGATCTTCAGGAGCTATCTGGATCTGGTTATACCCACTAAACCCATCAAGAAAGGAGAAAAAACTTTTTGTCAGCCAATGTGTCCAGAACTTGATCAATAAATGGCAAAAGGAAATGATCTTTCTGTGTTTCCTTATTTAATTCTCGATAATCCACGCATATTCACCATTTACCATTTTTATTAGGGACCATTACTAATGGGGAGACCCATTGGCTATCTGAGATGGGGTAAATAAAACCTACGTCTAGTAATTTCTAAAGTTCTTCTTTCACAACATTTTTCAATAAGGGGTTCATCCTTCTCTGAGGTTGTCTCACAGGATGACAATCCTCCTTAATGTATATATGATGCGTGCATGAATTAGCAGGGATCCCTTCCATGTCTGTATAATCCCAGGCGAAGGCCTCTTTGTGTTTCCGAAGGACATCCACAAGTTTCTTTTTCCGGGGTTATGACAGGGTTGGATTAATATTCAAGGTTTTCCCTGGTTCTAGTTCTACTGGGACACTTTCACTGAGTGCATCAACAAGTAGCTGCTCTGATCCTTCTGCTGTTTCAATTGTTTCCTGAGTCTCACAACTTAGGATAGATTCTAGGAATTGTTGATTTGTTTCAGAAACGGAGCAAGGATCATCCATACAAGAGGTGATTACATCATCTTCCGATTCTATTTTCAACCGAAGGGCTTGTCCAATGGTGAGAACTGGCCTGAATTCCTCATTTTCTGTTTCAGACTCTTTCCTAGGTAAAATTTTCTTGCTTCCTGCTGGTTTTATGGATGGGTTTGGTTTTGCAGGTGGGTATAACACTAAGTTCTTAATGTTGTGCCCATTGGAAATAATCATGTGCCCTGATCGACACCCAATGTAAGCATCTGCAGTAGCCAGCCATGGTCTACCCAAGATCAAAGGATGGTCGCCCACCGAAGATTGCGTCTGTAAGACCAGGAAATCTACAGGATAGTACCATGAATCTACTGAAATTGTTACATCTTCCAATTTTCCTACAGGTTTGACTGTGGATCGATCTGCTAATTCCAATACTTTAGGTGTATGTTTTAAGTTACGAAGACCTAATGCATGCATGGTTTCAGTGGTGATAACGTTGATGGCAACACCCAGGTCTACCAACACATTCAGAATCTGTACCCCATTAATTTGTACTGTCAGAATTGGGTTCCCCGGATCTCCATACTTTTCAGGCATTGACTTTCCCGTCATGAAATCTGATAATTTTCCCATAACATGAATGGCAAGGGGGTCTTTGGATTTCTTTGCAGATTTCTTTGAACAGTGTTCCCTAAGAGTTTTTGCATATATTGGCACATCCTTCATAGCTTGTAACAAGGGAATTTTAACAAATAAATTTTGCAGTTCTCCTAATAAATCAAATTCAGCTTGAGGGCTTGATTTATTCAAAGTTAGTCTCTCTGGGTAAGGTGGTTCAGATTGATGTTGTTTTACAGGAGATGCCTGATTTCTATCAGTCTGTTTTGGCTCTTTGTTAATTGGTTCTGATTCCTTACCTTCACTGTCGAGTCGTTCTATGATAACTGGAGGAGATTGAGCATCAACTGTCCGCCCTGATCGTGGATTCATTTCATACAACTCTGAAGTGGAAATGCTATATGAAGGTAGGTTAAGAATGTCAGTTTGATGAACTCCCCTGCTATTAGCATTTGGATCAGGTTGGATTGGGAGCTGAGGACGGGCAGGTTGGTTACCCAGAGGCACATTAGAGGGAAGTTGGAGTTGCTGCTGTGGCATCGCTTGAGGAAATTGCCCAGGAGGGGATCCTCGCCAAGTTGGAGCCCATGGGGAGCTTGAACTGGCTTGAGGATTCCATTGCTGCCACGGTGGAAGCTGGTATTGTGGCCACATGGAAGGATAGGGCATGGACTGAGGATTCATATTAGAATTATTGAAATATTGAGATGGATCTGAGTACATACCTTGATTTTCCATTGGTGGTCGAGGTTGCCATGGCTTTCTAGAACCCATGAGGTACAATTTCTCCATGTCTTTCCCCGTTCCTTGAAATACTGCTTTCAGGCCTGGTAGGGAGGGGCATGAACTTGTTGCATGATTTAGCTCGCATATTGCAGATTCCTCTATGGAGTTTAGTGGACATTCCCTCTCTGGATGCTTCTTTCTACACGTCGGGCAGAATATTGCCATAGTCCTGTCCAATTCCAACTGATTCTGCTTTACTTGCAACATATCCATCTGTGCTGACAGGGTGTTGAGGATATCCGTCCTTAGATTGTCTAGCAGGTTTTCGATTTCTGCTTTCGTAACACCTCCGCCAGTCCCTTTTATTGAGCGAATCCCTTGTCTGTTTCTTGCAAGTCCTCTTGAACACTGAATGCATAACTCGCAGATACCTTCAAAGCTTTCCTTAGAGATGTCTCATTTTCCCACAATGTTCAATAGCTCCATTGAATCCTCACGAAAAGATTAGAGGAGGATAATTTTTAGAATTTCCTTATCCAGGCCAGAGTGACCCAACCTCTGTAAGGTGTACTTGAATCGTTCCACACAATCTTCCAAACTCTCGTCTTCTTTTTGTGCGAACTTGAAAAGTTCTTCCTTAATGTTTCCGGATTTCCAGTAATCTTGGTATTTTTCCAGAAAAGTTGTCCGCATATCATCCCATGTGGAAATAGTGCTTCCTCCAAGGTCCATGAACCATCGCAGAGCTGTCCCTTTTAATGTAGAAGGATTTTTTTTTAACTTTTGGGCTTCCATCGTGTAGTCATACCCTCGGAATACTATGTCGAATTCTAATAGAAATGTGTCGGGATCTTCTGAAACAAGCCCATGAAAGTTTGGTAAGGCTACTAATGGAATAGGCTTAGTGGGCGCACCAATTCCCAGGTTTCCAATTGGAAACTCGATAGTAGAGGTTGTGGGAACCATAAATATCTTCCAATAATCGTTGGGTATTTCACCAGACTCTGTAGGATATGGTTGAGGCTTCCTTACCCCTTTTATCCAAGTTTCTTTAGCAGCACTTCCCTGGTCCCTTGGTGATGCAAATACTCCTTTGATCCCTTCTTTTGCGTTATGATGACTTGATCCCTCTGCTACAACCTTCTCTCCCTTGTTGGAGTGGTCTGACTCTGTCGAGGTTCTGCTTGCGACCTCTTCCCCCTCTGTTGCCAGCATAAGATTTCCTTGTTCAAGTATGCCACTAGATGTTTCTTCAACTGCTGGAGGGACCTGTTGTGTTGTATCACCCAAGAATGTTGTAGACAACACTGGTTGATCTATTGATTGTCCCTCACACTTTACTATTCGTTCCCTTGGTCTCACGACTGCGCGAGATGATGTTTCTGATTCAACCTTTTCTATAATCTGTTGGATGAAGGTCTTTCTTCCCAAATCTGGTCCTCCCTTCTTTGGGGCTTTCCCTCTGCCCCCGTTATTTGGTTCTTTGTTCATACAAGTGAGGGTTTTAGCATGAACCTTCAATGCTTTAGTCTTGAAGTAAGGTGTCAAAGGACCATTCCTTCCCCAAGACAAAAGATCTTATGAAAAAAAAAAGGCAGCTAAAAAAAAATATAATCTAAGGTTCAGGGCCCAGAGAAGGGCATCAAAGGACTCTTCCCTCTCCTGGACAAGAACAAAACACACCACAGGAAAGACCTGATACCTTTCAAACCTGAAACAGGGTGTCAAAAGACTCCTCCCTCCCTAGGGTAAAAGCTAGGGTTTCAATAAAAACACAAGGGTTTGAAAGAAATAAATCTTAACTCAGGATCTGGAGCAGGGCGTCAAAAGACTCCTCCCTCCCCAGGACAAGAGATTGACAAAAACGAAAAAAACTAAAATAAAAACAAGCGGAAAGATCACCTACACTCAGGATCTGAAGCAAAGTGAGAAAACTCGTTCTCTCCCAAGGACGAGAGATTGACCCTCTGGTTGGTCCGGATCGTTGTCTTGCACCTTGTTAGCCTCCCTGGCAATGGTGCCAAAATGTTGGGGTCCATGTATGAACGATTTATTCACCCTTTTCCTACATTAATTTATCAATCTGGGTGCGTATCCTTTCAAGGCAACACGCAAGGTATATGCAGGGACAAGAGTACAATTCGTTCTGGCCAAGGGTTCACGATTAAGATTCAAAACATTACTGCCAACAGGATTAACTACAACTTCCGAAAGATACTCATAAGAATCACACGCTGTAACAACAAGAATAAATTAAGAAATAGCACTGTAACAGCAAGCATAAATTGCTAAATGACACACTGTAACGACAAGCATAAACTGTTAAATAACACACTGTAACAACAAGCATAAAACTAATAAATAACACACACAGGAAGGCGCAACACCTGATCATAAGAGCGGGCCCAGCTCTCTGATCAGGGCTGCGCTGGTTACAACGAAGATGAAGACAACAAAATAGGTAGTGCTTTATAAATCTGAAAAAGGTTATTGCAATATCAATGGGGACATCCCCAGTTATAGGAATAAACTGTCTTTTATACATCAAAAGGGGGAACAACCTCTTTCCCCAAAACATAGTAACTGTACCCTTAAAAATATACATTAGTTGGAACGACACCAGTACCAGATAGACAAGATCAGCGAAATGCCCAAGATGGTTCAGGGATCTGCGACTCCAGCTGTGCGGCCTCCTTTTGGCTTGGTCGTTGTTGTTCTCAAAGCAGCTGAACAACAGATATGCCGTGGGGTGCTGAGGCCTTGATCCCTGTTCTCCAAAAGTTGCGGTCAAACATCGTTTTAGTGCTGCGAATAGGCAAAACTTCGTGACTTCACTTCATTAATAAAATATTCCAATAGACAAGGTAGGGGTATTTACCTCGCAGTTTTAGCATAGTAAACATAGGTAATTAAGTGAAAAAAGGTCAAAAAGGTAATGGAAATGTAGCAGAAGGATAGCCCGATTTGGTGCCCAACACCATCCATTCAAAAAGACCTTATTTTGACTTGAAGGCAGTTTTCCATATATCTGTCTGTTCTATTGGTACCTGATGGTAGCCAGAATTCATATCAATATTACTGAAGTATTTGGCCCCCTTGAGTTAATCAAGGAGATCATCGATTCAGGGAATCGGGTACCGGTTCCTGACTGTGATTTTCTTTAGGGCCTGGTAATCAATGTAGAGTCACCAGGTCTCATCTTTCTTCTACACCAACATGATTGGGCTTCCACAAGGTGATGAGTTGGGTCGGATGTGCCCCTTGTGGAGTAGTTCTTGGATCTGACGCTTGATCTCCTCATTTTCTAGCAAGAGAAACGATAGACTGGCCCATTTGGTAGTGGAGCATCAGGGGTCAAATCAATGGGATGCTTGACCTGACCGTGCATAGGTACTCTAGTAGGTGATGAGAAGATGTCTTTGTATTCTTCCACGACCTTATCCACTTGCTTTTATTGCATGGAGAGGTCGACCACAGAGGCCATGGATGTGGCTGCAACCTTTCGCTCACTTTGAGAGTGAATCACGAAGAAGACAAAATTCTTGGTCTAAGAAACGACCTTCCTGCATTGCTTGACAAATATCAAGGAAATAACACTAGGTGGGACTACCTCGGGTATCCTATACAATTTTCTGTTCAAATTAATATTAACACTGCGAGGCCTAGACTCATATACAACATGACATTTCCATAAATAAGGTTGGCCCAAAAGAAAATAACAAACTTCAAGGGGAGCAACATCACACAATACCTCATCTTTGAATGGCTTGATGTCGTATGACAGGCGACACTATTGGCTGACACGAAGATCACTTCCTTAATGGAGCCATCCGATGGTGTAGGGTTGCGGGTGTGACGTTGTTGATAGGAATAGCCGCTTGACGACCTCTACTGAGATGAGGTTATTCTGGCTACCACCATCAATGATGAAGTGCAGTGGAGTGCCTTTCACCCACATCTGTGAATGAAAGAGGTGTTTTCCTTCCTCTGGCTCATCAGGTTCATCGAGCTGGATCTTGGTGGTAGCAACGGTGGCACTGGGTTCCACGTCAATGAACTGTCTCCCCTTCTCTGGTTCTGACTCAGAGTTGGAACCTGCATCTGATTCAAAATATTTTACTTCAGCCACTAATGTCTGCTTTGAGCGACAATCAACAGTGTTATGCGAGGGGCTCTTATGGAAGTCGCACCACTTCCCGGTATCTTTCTTTGTTTGTCCTTCTTTGCTTGCGGCTTGGACTAGTTGTTATGAAGTTTCCCATCTTTTCTCTGTCCTTTGTTCTACGGGTTAGGGCTTCCCTTGCCCTTCTTATGCTGTGAGGGGTTCCCAGACCTAAACTGCTGCATCTTTTGTTTAAGCTTCTGCTTGATTTTGACGACATATCGATAGGCCGTGCCTAAGGACAAGATGTCCAAAAACTCCATTTTTGTCTGGATGTATCTATGCAGACTGTCACAATACTTGAGCACCAGATGTCGCTCAAAATCTTTGATACCCAGCTTGGTGTGCAAGGTATGGAAGACATTGGTGAACTCTGGGATTGTTTGGTCTCTTTTCTGTCGCAGTGTGGTCCATCTTGTATACAAGTCGTCATAACTTCCAACAGGGTAGTATTGTTTCTTAATAAAATCCCTGAAGGAATCCCAAGTGGGTGAAACTACAAATAATATGGATCCTTCTGTTTGATTTTTCTCACAAAAAGTCTCCCACCAATCTTTGACATGGGGGACGACCTTGAGGAGCGCAACTACAATCTTTTCTCTATCAGAAAAGTTGTGGATAGAAAAATACCATTCTAGAGGGTTTAACCATTTATCTACGACATCCGCATCTATTTTACCTTCAAATATAGGAATATAAAAATTGATTTGTACCTTGAATGGGGTGGCACTTCCGCTTGAGCTGGATGCGTCGCTTGTCGGCAGCCGTTGAAGGATTTGTGCGAAGCTGTCCATCATCTCGTTCCTCTGTCACTCAAGGGCTTCCTCGTGCAACATTTTGAAAGGATCTCTTGTCCCATCATCCTTCTTTTCACCCGCCATGGGTAGTTTCTTGGGTGAGCAAGAGCAGTTTCCCTCAAGAGAAACAAGCTCAAGACCCAACTCTCTATACCCTGACCGCGTCGGGGACATGCATTAAAAAACAACAAGGAGGAGATCGCTTTGATACCACTGATCCGGATTTATGAGTGGAACAAAATGAAACCACATATTTGTAATGTTAACACATATACACAGTGAAAAATAACAAATATACAATAAAACTTGACTTCTATTAAATAACAAATATACTGAAAACTGTAAAATGCATACTGAAAACAAGCTTGTTAGAATGGTGGCAAATTATCTCTGAGAAGAGATGTGAAGACTACGCTCATTCGCAAGAAGATGGGTACAATGAGACTCTGAAATCCTTTTTAAAATAAATATGAATGCCACAACCCTAGACATCCAAAAACCTAACCCTAGGAGATGAAGCGACAAAAGTCATGTGGGCCTCGTTGGGGTAAGTTCGTACATTAACTTCTTGGGGTCATAACTTTTGCATACGATCTTCGTTTAGGGTGCATGGTATCTCGTTGGAAAGGTATTGATGAGGAGATTCATTTAGGGGGGTCAATGAAAGCCTCCAACTATCATTGAGGTTTCCGATCGTGAAAAAACGTCGTTTAGGCCCTCAAACTGGCCCCAGAAGCCAAAAACTCCTAAAAATAGTAAATTGCCAAAATTGTCAGAAAACTATTTTGAGCCAGTTGGAAAAGGTGGGTGGCCACTGATATCCACTTGGATCAACTACTAAGTTCTCCTCTTCTTCTTGTTCCTTTCTTCTTCAACTCCCTTTTTCTTCCTTTCTCTTCTTCTCCTCGTCCAAGGATTATACCCATCTTCTACCACTGTAACCATTTCTTCTCTTTGACTTCTTCACCTTCTCCTATGAGCTACAAGGTTGTTCTCCTCAATGATGGTTCTGCCTAGCTACCCTACTAGAACTGTCTTCTTCTTCTTTCACTCTATAATCCCTTCCTTTACTTCTACATTTTTCCTTCTTCTTTCTTCCTCTTCATCTCCTCTATGTTCTAGCAATAATAATACCAAAACAACCCCTTCTTTCTTCAATTTTCATGTGCCCCCTTTTAATAAGCTTCAATGATGCAACAAACAAACAAATAAAGGAGTGATGACCATTGTCCAAATTGTCATGTGGAGGGCTTCAAAAGGAGTGCAAGCCCACAACATTAAATTTCCAATCAAGTCATTACATGAGGAGGGATTTCTAAGGGGCATGGACCTTTCTTGTAATTCCAATCCCAATCTAAACCTATGAATTTCACCTTAGCCATGGATAAAGCAAGGGGAGATTGAGAAACCCATGAAAATCATGGGGCATAAAGGCTCTTACATCATCATAGTCCACAACCCTAATGATAACCTATTTGCATCAATTTGGATGAAGAAGATCTGACAACTCTCACGGATCACAAGTATAAAAGCATCCCTTGTCACAACCATCCCAAACCTCCCATGATTCATTACAAGCATCGATTTATGCTGGGTGGGCTTAGGGAACTCGATCGAAGTATCTATCCAAAGATAGATCATGAGTAAGTAGTCCGAGGGAGGGCTTATGTATGGGCCACACCTAAAAAACACACATAGGCTGGGGGGAGAGCTTACCCGGTAGCCCACCCCGATGCGATGGGGGGAGAGAGGATTCAATATCTCACAAATATCTCAAGCTCAAACACACCCCCTCCGTCTCCCACATGCTTTGATGCCACCATGATGGTTGAGCTTTGATGCTCTTGCATTAGCTTCTCTATATAGACTATGGCTATTTAACAATCGAGCATATCTATGTCTCATGCGATATGTTCTTTTCTCTTTTATTTTTAGACCATTAGTTAGTGTAGATTAACGAAAATATTGAGTTAAAAATGGATGATGTTCTTCTTTAGTGGACAAATATGGTTATTGTTTATATTTTGTTAGCTTGGTTGGTTAGATTGTATGCTAGTTATATTTACACCATAATCAATAAGGGTTCAATTGTTTCTTTTCAAGGAAATAATCTCACCCAACCCCCACACACTTAAGCGAAGAATGGGGTTATTGATACCATGCCAATGCTTATGAAGCTCTCCCCCTTCTTCCTTGGAACTTTTGGATGGAAGGCTAATTGACTGTCGATTGCATATGTGTCTAGCAACCCCAAAATGATCTGTTGAGATTTGATCCCAAAACCTTTGCTGACTTAGCACAAAAGCATCTTCTACTCAAACTAACCCTTGGAGCTAGGATTTGATTATATGTAGCACACTATTTGTTCCTTAGGTGTCCAAAAATACATGGGTTAATCCCCTAACATAGAAAATAATTATGACATGTGATACCATTGTTGTAGGAAGATTAGCATAGAAAATAATTATGACACGTGATACCATTGTTGTAGGAAGATTAATATTATGAAGGGAAAGTTTAAGATTTGTTGTAGTCTAAACATTTTATGTTTTGGCCCTTTTCCGGGGATTATTATTTTTTGTTTAATTGTGTTTGAAATCTGGTGAGAAATTGTTGGATATGCGGATTTGAGTGGCTAAGTCTGTATAATATGAGTGCCCCAGAGGGTTTTCAACACGCTAAATCCATTTATGCATTCATAAATGCAATTTAAACAATAGAAAATTGCAATTTTGTCCAGATTTATGTTGTGAAATTCCAACAAAAAATCCAAAACATAGAACATTTAAACAACGCCTTAAGATTTTATCAATGATATGAAAAAATGATTAAATAATCTTAGATTTAAAATGATACACAATTATAAATTTAACCATATAAATTGGAGAGTACAATTATAAAATTAATGTGTATAGTTTGTAGGATAAAAACAACCCATAAAACATATGGAAGAGTACTCGTAAGCATCATAACAAAATCCAAATAAACGAGACATAAACATTACTCAAATTATACAATTTCTCCAATACATAAATATTACTCGAAGTATACAATTTCTATGGCAAGTACAACATCTATAAAATTAGAACAATCCAAATAGACGAGACATAAATATTACTCGAACTATACAATTTCTCCAATACATAAATATTACTCCAAGTATACAATTTCTATGGCAAGTACAACATCTATAAAATTAGAAACAAATTCTAACATTGTGGAATAATGATATGAACTCTAGTTGTATGACGAGGACAGTAGAAGAAGAGCCTTACCTACTAGTATAATAAAATATATTACACCCTTTTATATCGAGAGAGTTTACAAGTACATATGATATCCTAAGTAAGAGAACAACAGAGTTTATAAGTACGTATAATTAAATCCTCATTGAGGTGGTCGACATGATATAAGTTGGGAGTATATTATATAATATTTCGAGTTGGATCTTCAATGGTATATGTATGTGTATATATGGTATTTTAGGTTGGTTAGTCAATATGTTCTAGGTCAGAGTGTTTTTGTAATATTAGGTCGAAGAGTTTGTAATGTCTAATGATATAATATCATTGAATATTAATAATAAAATACATTACTAGTTGTAAACGGATAAGGACAGAGTTATAGGGGGTTATGATTCCACAAGAGAGGGGCTAAAGAGGCTAAGACAAATTATAATATTTTATTAAACCTATCTTGGAATTAGTTGGGAAAAGTGGTTAATTGCATGCGAAATATATAAACCATGATTTTGGTTGTTTGGGGGTTCCTCAATCATTCTTGTTCTTGATTTTTGGGATAGGAACGAGAGGTTGGAGGTAGAGAGCTATTGCTAGTTGGTTATATGAGTCTACTTGATATGCATGAAAATGATGACAGTTGAGGAGAATTGTCCACAACTGAGATTCCCTTGAGTTTCTAGCGTCGAGATTTCCTGGCCAGTAGCCAAACCTTGGAAAGAAGTGGAACAATATAAGAGACTACATAGTAGAGAAGGAGGCTCCTTTCTTTGGGTTGTGAAAACTGAGAAGAAAAGAGAATTGGTAAACTGGAATTGCTGTGAGTCAAAAAGGTAGAACATTATATAACAACTTGATTACTAGACTGGTTTGAGACTTAGAGTCACCTAGCCACGAGTCCTTGTGGATTTATAGCCTAGGATGACATTCGAAGAACAAAAAATTTACACCTTCGATAGCTAAAACCCTACCTTCAATAACGAAAACCCTTTTATTGCCTCACAACGAGTTACGGAGAAACCAAACTGCGAAAACAGAAGTGCACTCTATTCGTATAAACTCGAGTATCTCATGAGCCTCGTCGACATATAAAGGATCGTTGCTTGTTCCACCCATTAAGGAGCCCGTCGTTCACTACAATATTTGCGCATGGTTAAATACGACTCGCACCTAACCCAGTGATCGCAGGCTAGTTCGAGAACAAATAACTTTGGGAAAAAATTAGTCTAAACAAATTCGATATGCTTGGATTTCATGCTAGTATTATTTGCGAATGACTTTGAACTTCAGGGCATTGCTTTTCCCTGTTTTCCACGTAAATTTTATCCCTCGTGCAGATGTTTTTTTTGCCTGTTTGTTTATGGCTTCATAGTGCAGTGTTTCAAAATCTTAACAATAGACATGAGGAGAACATGCTTACTCCACACCAGATTCTTCCATGGGTGTAGTTCAAATGATGCTGGCCTTAAGTTAGCATCCACTTCCATCTCCAATATTCAACAGAACCTAACAAGAGATTTGGACAGTCTATGTAAGGAGGGAAGGTGGAAGGAGGCCTTAGAAAGCCTAGAGATTATGAGCCAAGGAGGCATGAGGTTGGATTCCAATGCCTATACCCGTCTACTGCAGGCCTGTATTGACATGAAGGCTCTGGCAGGGGGTAGGACGGTTCATACTCACATGCAAAATACCGGATTTGAACGAGATGTGTATTTGGCAAACAACCTTGTGAATATGTATGCAAAATTGGGGAGTTTGAAGGATGCGCGTGAAGTGTTTAACAAAATGCCTGAGCGAAATGTGGTCTCATGGACATCAATGATTACCGGTTATGTGCAGCAAGGGTCTGCTGAGGAGGCTCTTAGATTGTTTTGCCAGATGAGGATGGCGGGGATGAGCTCAAATCAATTTACTTTTGCCATTATCATAAGAGCATGCACGAGTCTAGCAGCTCTGGAACCAGGTAAGCAAATTCATGGCGGTATAATCAAGTCCGGTTTTGATAAAAATGTCTTTGTGGGTAGTGCTCTTGGTGATATGTATGCCAAGTCTGGAAACATAGATGATGCACTTGAGGTGTTTAACGAAATTCCAGACAGAGATGCGGTCTCGTGGAATGCAATGATTAATGGATATGTGCAAAACGAGCAAGGGGAGAAGGCTATCAAATTGTTCTTTGAAATGCAGGATGCAGGTATGAAGCCTAATCAGTTCACCTTTGCAAGTGTTCTTAAAGCTTGTGGCAACCTAGCAATTCTTGAGCAGGTTCACAGTTGTGTTGTTAAGTATGGAATTCAGTGGGATGTCATTGTCGGAAGTGCCCTTGTTGATATGTATGCCAAATGTGGGAGTATAGAGGATGCGCGGCAAGCATTTGATAAGATGCCTGAGCATGATGTGATATCATGGAGTGCAATGGTTGCTGGTTATGCCCAAGATGGCGATGGTGAGGAGGCTTTGAGGCTTTTTTGCCAGTCACAAGAGGCCGGAGTGAATCCTGACCAATATACATTTGCTAGTAGTCTTAAGGCATGTACGGGCTTAGGAGCTCTGAAGCGGGGTAAGCAGATCCATGTTCAGATAATCAAAGCTGAGTTCGAGTCGGACATCTTTGTGGCTAGTGCCCTTGTGGACATGTATGCCAAATGTGGTGATGTGCAGTATGGGCATAGGGTGTTTGACAAAATGCATAAGCGAGATGAAGTCGCGTGGAATGGGATGATTATAGGATATGCACAAAATGAGCATGGTGAGGAGGCTTTGAAACTTTTTTGTCAAATGCAACAAGCAGACATAAAATGGGATCATTTTGCATTCATTGGTGTCCTTAAGGCATGCGTTAGCCTAGTGGCTTTGGAACAGGGAAAACAGGTCCATTCACATGTCATCAAATCTGGTTTTGAGTCAGAAGCCTCAGTGGGTAATGCTCTTATTGACATGTATGCTAAATGCATGGCAGTAGAGGACTCCCGCAAGTTCTTTGACAAAATGGTTAACCGAGATGTTATCTCATGGAGTGCAATAATTGGAGGATATGCCCAAAATGAGCATGGTGAGGAAGCCCTCAAACTTTGTCTGCAAATGCATGCTGCTGGTATTAAGCTGAGCGAGTTCAGCTTTGGCAGTAGTCTCAAGGCATGTGCCAGTTTAGCAGCTTTAAAACAGGGCAAACAATTCCATGCATGTGCACTTAAAACTGAATTTGAGTCTGACGTCTTTGTGGGTAGTGCTCTTGTTGACATGTATGCTAAATGTGGGAGTATAGATGATGCGACCAAAGTATTCTACAGAATCCCTGAGCGGAATGTAGTTTCATGGAATGCTATGATTGCAGGATATGCTCAGAATGGATGTGGCAAGGATGCCATTCAACTATTTAAAAATATGCAATGCCTAGGCATAATGCCAAATGATGTCACATTTGTTGGTGTTCTGTCTGCATGCAGTCATATAGGCTTAGTGGATGAAAGCCACCATTACTTCAATTCAATGAAATGGGATTATGGCATAACTCCTAGAGAGGAGCATTATGCCTGCATGGTTGATCTTCTTGGACGTGCAGGCCGACTGGATGAGGCAGAGAACTTTATACACAGAATGCCAGTTGAACCTCATGCTGTGCTGTGGCGGACCTTGCTTGCTGCCTGCAGAATCCATGGCAATCTAGAGCTAGCAAAACTGGCTGCCAAACGTGCCCTTGAGTTGGAACCTGAAGATGCTGCAACTTATGTGCTGCTTTCAAACATATATGCAGCAACTGGTAGGTGGGATGACGCATTACAGGTAAGAAAAATGATGAAAGATAAGGGAGTGAAAAAGGAGGCAGGAAGTAGTTGGATTGAAATCAAGAACAAGGTTCATGCATTTGTTGTTGGAGACAGATCACATCCTCAGATGGAGAAGATCCTTTCAGAGTTGGAGAGATTAAATGAACAAATGAAAGGAAGAGGGTATGTTCCTGACACAAAATTTGTGCTTTATGATATTGAGCAAGAGGAGAAGGAGCTCTCTCTCAGCCACCACAGTGAGAAGCTAGCTATTGCCTTTGGGCTTATCAACACACTGCCAGGAACACCTATTCGAGTCATCAAAAATCTCAGAGCATGTGGTGATTGCCACACTGCTATCAAGTTCATTTCCAAGATTGTTCAGCGAGAAATTGTTGTAAGGGATGCCAGCCGCTTTCATCATTTCAAGGATGGGCTGTGTTCCTGTGGCGATTATTGGTAAAGAGAACACATGGCCATCATAACACTTGTTTACTTGGAACTGAGCAGTTGGATTGGGATCAAGAACAAGCTTCACACATTTGTTTTTGGAGGCAGATTATATTCTTAGATGGAGAAGATTTTTGCAGAGTTTCAAAGATTGTGGAACAAATGAAAGGGGTGGTGTATGTGCTGCACACAAAATTTGTGCTTTATGATGTAGAGCAAGAGAATGAGCTCTCTCTCTCTCTGTCAACATGCTAAAAAGCTTGCACCTTTTTCTGGCCTTGTAAACATGCTTCCAAGAATGTCCATTCATGTAAACAACGATTACAGAGCTGTAATGACAGTCAGAGTGCTACCAATTTCGTCTCCAACATTGTCAAGCAAAAGGTTGAAGTTAAAAACTGTTATAAGGGATGCCAACTGTTCCTCTAATTTCAAGGATGGGCTGTGTTCTTGTGCGGATTATCGGTGAACTGTTAAGCTGTAATTTTGCATGGCAAATTAAAGGAAAGATGGGTTTCAAGTTAAAGGAGGAGGCAAAGACAAACATTGAATTAAGGGGGAGGTATATTGTATTGGTTCCCTTCAGGAATTTGTCAAATGCTTATGATTTTATGATTTGACTTGTTGGAAGCTATATGCACTACCCATCTAGGCAACCCTTTAATTTTTTACAGGTAGTCATGTTTTAAAGACCTATACGCCCGTTGGTCTGATGCCATGCAATACAAGTGGGGCTGTCCTTTCAAAACTGGAAAAGGAACGTTAAGGTGAGTTTTCCTTACCGTAACCCCTCTTTTCTCCTCTATTTTCAATTTGCTATCAAGTGGCTACCATGAAGGTTTATCTTGAACACTTTGCACTCTCTAACAGGCAACTATGGAGGTTTCTCTTGAACACTTTGCACTCTCTAACAGGCAACTATACTTCCGATCGGACACTACCCTTGGTTTCTCTTTTGGTGCAATTTTGCCTTTGGGAAAGAGGCATTTTGTTAGTGCTATGGAGTGTCATGGTGTTTTTCTTAAGATGGCTGTCTTCTGCATCCATTGAAGAGCATTTGGCATCATGTTAAAAGAGGTTTTCACTTACCTACCCATTATCACCTTTTATTTTGTATTGCTTTTTTTTGTAGTTGGGCATCATTTTTTGCTAAAGGAAAATTCACAGTGTTTCGTGGGGATGTGTCCCTAGGGTGGGGAGCGCACCCCCCACGCTACCCACGCTCCGGGGGTGGGGGGTGGTGCCTTGGGAAACATGGGGAAACACATGGGGAAATGTATCCCTAGTGTGGGGAACACATTTCCCCAAAAAGGGGGCTTTTGGGCATTCCCACTCGAAAAGGGGGACGCTTGGGTACCCCTGCCCCTGAAAGGGGGATTCTTGGGCATCCCCGACTATTTTTTTTCTATAACCCTTAAAAAATAAAAACAAAAAAGGGATAAAGCCGTCTAAAGACTAAAACCTATCTCTATCTCACATTTCACATGCAAAGTTCAAACTCCCTACAACAGATGGATGTAGAGGACCACTCAATGGGATTGACTCCTTGATGCTCATTTTATTTTCAATGCTCATTGTCCATTGTTAATTTTCAGTTTTAACTTTTGAGTCTTGATTATAGATACTGATGACCTGAGGACGAGTCTTTGACTCGTCACACTTTATGATTTTTGACTTTGAGTAATTTCAATTTACTATTTCAGACTTCAATATCTACTATTTTGCTTAGTACTAATTAGATTATAGAATGATGAATCTAAATCAATGTATACATTATTTCATTTATGAATCAACGAATTCCATTTTTGAATTTGGATCTGAATCATGTTTATATCATTTACAAATTTGAATTTAGTATTTTACTGTTTACTATTTAGTATTTACATTGCAAAATGATGAATTTGCAGGGGATGAATTGTTATTGTTGGGATTTTTTCATTATTATTATTATTTTAGAGACGGGGTCCCCTATTCTAGGGACCATGACGTCCCCCATCCCCCATTATTTTCCTTAACATTTGGGGATGCTCCCACATGTTAGTGTTTGTAGCTCGGACAGGTATTTTCACAAGGGTGTTTACTTGTGAAAATTGTCATTAAATGTATCCTTACCCTTCCTAGAGTTCACTTTATTAATTTATTAATAAAGGTGAATGTCTTTTATTAAAGTGACTAAGTTAAAGTCACTTAATGATTTAATTAAAAGATAGCCATTGATCTCATGATCTAATCTTGACCGTTGAGATTAGGTAAACGACTAAAGTCAAAAATACAAAAATAGAGAGGGTAAAGAAAAGAGACACAAGGATAATTCATTTTCACAAGTCATGTGAGGTGAAGGAGAGGAAAAATCAGATTTGATATTTCCAGCATTGGAGAGAAAGAAGAACAAGTTGCACACATCCCAAGGAGGTAGCACGCTTCCCAAGGAGGATGCATGCATCCCAAGGCAGCAAATTCATGCATCAGAGGTCGCACATGTGGGTAGTAGGTCACATTAATTGCAACAGGTCGCATGCTTCCCAAGGCAACCACATTTATTACAACAACAAAAAATTCGTATAGATCTGTATAGATCCGTACAGACAACCTCAGAGATTTAGTAGCACACAAATTGAGGCAATGTTGTGGTGACATGTTTGCTGATTTGGTTTGTGGTTTTATTTCTTAGAGCCATTTTCCCTATGAGGGGAGCTCTTGTAGGTTCCAAAGTTATTTGAATGAAGAATTGATCTTGAAGAGCAGAAAAAATGTGTACTGTGTGTGATTGCTTTTCTCGTTTTCCGTTGCATGCAAGGGTTAATAATTTTAGCAAAGTATTTAGATCTGATCTGTTTGCTTAGTTAGTTGCTTTTAGAGAAATTAACATGGTATCAGAGCTCTTGCTCTGAGAGAAAAGTAGATTTATTGTATTCAATGTAGATTACTTCAACAGGTTAAATAACAAAGCTCAGATCAACCATGTCGGTAACCAATATGAAGGTTGAGGATCGACTAGACAAGGCTTCAAACTTCTTGCCTTGGAAAACAAGAATCTTAGTGATCTTGAAGGAACAAGAGTTGTGGGAAGTCGTGACCAATGCTCCTCCAACGCAGACCTCAAGGGGTACGCCGATAGTGGTAGACCCTGTAGTGCAGGCAACATGGGATAAGAAGGATATAAAGGCATAGAGGGTGCTCCTTGAAGCCATCAAGGATCATTTGATCCCGCATGTTGCAGAAAAGACTAGATCTAAGAAGACACTTGATGCCCTTGTGTTACTCTTGCAAAGTGACAATATGAGTCATAAGATGATCCTTAAAACCAAACTCACAGAATGAAGAATGTCCACCTCAGACAATGTAACTAACTACCTTATGAGGATCACATAGATTCGTGACTAGCTTGCAGCTGTAGGAGAAACAATACTGGATGCAGAATTAGTGAATGTTGCTTTGTAATACCCCTGTTTCCCCCAACTTGTAATTTATCATCAATTAGGATTACCATGCTATGGCATGTGAATGATGTAAATGTATTTTGTTTAGATTGCCAACGACTAACTGTGGGGGTGAAGCCTTGAAGTACTGGCCATGATATCACTAGGGAAAAGAATGGGAAAACTATAAGAGGGTTCATTATGTCAAATGGCCCCAAATTTCCCCTTGTTGGGAATAACAAACCCCTTTTGGATCCCAAGGAGAGAAATCAATTAATGAAGGAAGGACTGGTAGTTGAATAATCAACCACCCCCATGAATGGAAGCATGGGCTGGTTGAGGAGACATGAGGCTATCAGCCCAAAGTACCACAGAGTCCTGCAGACCCAGGCCGACCTGAGTTTCCTTCTGACAAAAGGAACCAGATAGGTCAAGAACCATCCCGGGAAAGGTAGGAAGGGGAGATACACGCGCAGAGAGTGGAGGTAGAGGCGTGAGGCTTTGCAGAGAGCAGGAGAGACACCAGACAAGAGCGCATGCACAAAGGGGAACGCGCAACCCGGATATGCAGAAGAAAAGAGGAAGGTCGTGAGCTTGATGCTGAGGAAGCATCTGATAAACCTCGCAGGGTTGCTGTGACAAAGAGAGGATCTCTGAGAAACAACATAAGTTCCCTGGTGATATCATGGCTTGGCACAAGGGTGGCCAGAGCGCTAAGATTGAATGCCTCTAAGCTTACGGTTGGGTGGAAAGGCGCACACCCACAATCAGTTAGTTGGTTGCATTTTGTAATAGATAAGTACTCTCATACCCTACAAAACTGAACTGTGAGAATAAAACAAAGTTGGATATCATGTGAATGTTTCAGGGATGTGCATGTTTGCTTGATGGTTAGACTGTGTTCCTTTATCTTTTGCTTGATTGTGTATTTAAGCAATTAAGGACCCATATGGTCGTATATGATTTGTATATGTAAGTACTAGACCCTCATGTAGGGGCTCGAATCAAAGGAAAGGAACTGTGATTTTGCTAACCATAGGACCAATATTCATATGCGCATATTTACCCTTCCAGTCATTTGGAACTCCTGAGAAAGGGGTTTGTTAAGCTCATGAGGTATAATGCTTGTAGGATGCAACCGAGGGTCGTATCATTCAGACATTTCACTTGTGTGACCAAGGGCTTGTGCCCACGGCCTTAACTAATTCCCAACCAAGAGTTAAGCGTGTAGCCACGAGGATTTTTGGAGGACCCATATGATTAAGGTCTGGGAACCTTGCGCTAATCATAATGGTGCTAAGTTCTTATTATCTTCGGGGCTCCGGGAGTTCAGAACTCCGAGAGGCCACAACTTCACAACTGCCAAAACCCCCAAATGCCGAAGTTGCGAAATGTTGTGAGCCGTTGATCTAGGGAGTCCGTTGAGGACCCTTCTTGACCGTTTGATCTACCAGTGGAGGGTTTCGCGCATGGTACTTCAGCGAAGTTCCACTTTGGGAGAATGGCGCTGCTGTAGCGTCAAAAACTTCGAACGCCGAACTCGCAATGTAAGGAGAGTCGTCGATCCGAAGGAACTTCAGGACCAATCGTGATCGTTTGATCTAGATGGTGGTTAGTTCAGCGCTAACCTACTCCGAGAGTAAACTGGAAACTACACGACCAAAACCCCCGAATGCCGAATTCACGAAGTGACGTGGATCGTCGATCCTTGGATCCCTCGAGATCCTTCTCAATCGTCGATCTAAGGACTCCGTTGAGAACCCCTCTTAGCTGCCCAACCAACCAGGACGCGTTGTGGAGCGACACGTGGCCCCTCTTGTCCTCTGTCAAATGTCGTTCGTTGGACCAGAGCCATTGGATGAGAGGCTATGCAGCAAGAGATCCGATAGTCCAGAGACTTGGTACTCCAGAGGAACTTGGCCAAGAGTCTTCAGAGTGTGTGATGCAGGAGCATCGCTCCACCTCAGCAAATGCGCCATCAAGCCAACACGCAGACGCACAATGGAGAAAGGGAGAGGCATCGACCCTCCCATTTTTCAATTTGAAATATATGATCCTATACGGATTTCGTGTTGTAAGGCTGATAAATGCCGGGCCATGCCTTTGTACAGGTAGTGGGTAGGGTTGCCTTTAATGGTTGCTTGTGGCAGGTCCAGATCGTAGTCAGGTCTGGATGAACATTCATGGAATGTAGCCGTAGGAGTATGGTGCCGTAACTGAGACAACGATGGCACTAAGGCGGTGAAGAGGATAAGCTCGTAGAGACCTCTTTTGTAATTATGAGACTTGAGAGAGAGATCTCAGGTAGGGAGAGAGGCCTTGGGAGGTCTTAGAAGTTTTGAGAAAGAGAGCTTGAGAGAACTGGGACTCTGTTACAGTCCAGTTTTTGTAAACATCTGTATAGACACACAGAGATAATAGAAAAGCAGTTTTTCCTACATATTGTTGTTCATGTGTTTATGTATTTCATGAATGAATGCTGTAGATGTATGATAAGTTTCATTTACAGTAGGAAGATAGATTTCTCTATCTCTGTTTGAGTTTGAAATATCATTCTGGGTTCTTTAGGCTGTGCAAGGAGTGCACAACAGAACATTGGAGGTTCTGTAGCCAACGCAAGGAGTGCACATCTGAACTCTGCGGAGTCGGGGAAGAACGTGCCAGGAGGGCGCACCAGAGTGGTCACGAATTCAAAGAAGGAACCTCAAGGTTACTGAATACCTTGGGGGAGGAACCGTGCAGAGAAAGCACAAAGAAACATAGTTACGAGATACTCTGTTAAGAAGAAGCTTTGCCAAGCGGGCATCGAGCGGGTGCAAGTGTGCACAGAGGAAGAACTCTACGTCGAGTTCGGTAAGAAACAGAGTTACTAAACACTTTGTGAGAAAAAGCTCTGCAAGGTGTGCATCGAGCCAGGAGAACGCCAGGAGGGTGAGAAAAAATTCTTTTAAAGAAATCCTTCGGATCTGAGTTTGACGAAATCCCAGAAATGCAAGGAGTGCGTGGGAGATCAAAGTCTTCGAGGAGATCAAGCTCAGGAGGAATAATGCAGAGAGTGCGTAAGAGGCGGACTTGTTCTAAGTCCAAAAGCTAAGAAGAGATAACGGCGCAAGAGCGTAAGCGAGACCCAAAGGAGTCGGGTTCGCGAGAGAAAGTTCACAGACTGAGACCTTTGAACGCGGACTAAGTCTTCCAAGTCGGAAGAAGGTGAAAGCTCAGCAGGAGGAGTGACAACAACCGTCAGATCGGTTGTGGAAATGAGCCTGGATTGTTAGATCCACGTCCAATGACATAAGGAAGCGCGGAGGAGAGAAACAAAATCCCATCCGTTGGATCTAAGCGCGAAGGACTAGCGACCGTTGGATCCGGAAGAAGGTGTACGAGCTTTAGCGTCTTGTGTACACAGGAGAGCGAACTTGTCAAAGTCCTGAAGTCCCGAAGTGAATAGGGACCGTCCATTGTCGAGGAGGATAGGTGGTGAAAGATCTGAGGTTTCGGGTGAAAGCACTCCGGGAGGAACGAGTGCGCAGGAGTTGAAACTCCCGAAGTCCGAAGACTCGAAGCAGATAGAGGCCGTCAGATCAAGGGGGAGACACACGTCAAGAGATCGTGTGTTTCAGGTGAAAGCATTCCGGGGGAAACAAGTGCATAGGAGTTGAGACTCCCGAAGCCCGAAGAGCCGGGGAGCTAAAGAGTTGAAGCGCCGGGGAGCTGAAGAGCCAAAGCGTCGGGGAGTCGAAGAGCCGAAGCGCCGGAGAGCTGAGAGTCGTCGATCTGCGAGGGGACACTTGTCAGCAGATCGTGAGCTCCGAGAAAATTGTATGGAGTCTCTAAGTTGAAATTTGAGATTCGCTATGTCCGGAGAGCCGAAGTAGCTCTAAGCCGTCAGATCACCTGAAGTGATTCCGAGCCGTCAGACCAGGAGAGGAGACGTGGCGAAGATCTGAGCACTCTGGATAAAGTTCCGAAGCGATCCATAGCCATCGGATTTAGGAGAGACGTGGAACAGATCCATGCACTCCGGGTAAAGACCTGAAGTAAACTTCAACCGTTGATTCGAGGAGGACACGCGTCAATAGATTTTCAATTCCGGATAAAAGCCACAGGAAGGCAGGAGTTTGACATTTGAGATTTCTGAAGCCCGGAAATCCGAAACGATGAGAGCCGTCGATGCGAAGGAGGACACGCAGCACCAGATCCAGAACTCTGGAGAAAAGCAGAGGAGGAAAAGTCCGAAGACCCGAAGAAGATCTTGATCGTTGATCGAGGAAGGAGTTAGAGAACCGTTGATCTGGTTGAGGAGGCCAACGTCCCAAAGCGGGAGCACAACCTTTGATTGGGGAGATACGTGTCAGCAGATTTTCCACTCCAGGAGATACCCAGTTAGCAGAGGCGAGAATTTGAGAATTGAGATTCTCGAAGGTTGGATTCACGGAGGGAATCCTAGTCGTAGGTTCAGGGAGACAGGTGGCAACAGATCGTTAACTCCAAACGATTGGAGTATAGAGGAAAGCGAGGGTTGAGATTTCAAACACCCGAAGTCCGGAGTTGCGAAGAGGTCACAGCCGTTGATCTAGGAGGAGCATATCTGGTCCATAGATTAAAAGGCGTAGATCTGAAGTGTCAATTTAGACGTTATCATCAAGATCGTGAGATCGACGATCGGGAAGTATTGCTGGGCCAGGACAAGCTCGGACGTTAATTTTCCTTGAGTGGGCCGTAATTGGAACCACGGTATTCGCAAAGGGATACGTGGCAGCACGAGGAGGATTGCGGGGCGAAAAGCGGGTTGGCTTGAAACCACTCTTGCCCACGCCCACAATCGCGCATTAGCACAAGGGCACAACCTAGGGACATATGAAGGAAGGGACTAGTGAAGAGGAGCTAGCGCCCGCAAATTGAAGAGCACTAGAATGCGCAGACAGAGGGTGCAGGTGTCACAGGACTTGCACATAGGAGGAAAAGGGACATGTGTATAATTGATCTGGGTTCATTCAGGAGCCTGAAGAGTCGATCTGACTCAACAATTGGAACGATCCAGAGACCAGGAGGTCGCAGAACCCCAGAAGGGGAGGGGGGTTGCATCAGGTGGTATTAGAGCCTTTTTGCATAATTGATTTCTGTAGGCCGAGAGAAGACATTAAAGAAGAGATAGTCTGATACCATCATGTGGTATCAGAGCACATAATTGATTTTTGTAGGCAAAAGGGGATAATCTGATGACATCGAGCAGTATCAAAAGACTGAGCTTTGCTTACAGACAACAAATAAGAAGGAGATGAAAGGAAGGCAAAGTATTGATGCTCTGTGAGAAGGTTGTTGCATGTACGCAACAACAAAAATTTAAACAACCAGGTGAGCTGTGAGGGAAGATGGAGATGCTCTTGGATGAAGAGTGATCCATAGACTTGCCAGGAGGGTAGGTAGAAAGTGGAAATGGCTATTGAAGGCCATGGACGTGGTCGAAGAGAAGGCCACCAACAGAAGAACAATCCAGAGATGGGTTTGGAGTTCAATCAGATAAAATCACAAATGGAGAAGCTTGCATTTAAAATGCAGCAGGATGCAAAAGCGCATTGGGTGTATGAACGACCCATGAAGAAGAGGGTGAAGTGGCCAGTAAAGAAATTGTGGCTGAGGCATACTGAAAACCTCAGTGAACCAGAGGAGGAACTGATTTACATCTGTGAACCAAAGACTGGGAGAAATCTCAGTGACGAGGAGGAGAAGAAATCAGATGAAGATCTCATAAAATGCCAGGTGGGCAGAAATGGACTTTCGAGTTGCTAGGTGGGCAATGGAATGAGATCAGGTGGAGGTCTTGAGTACTGCCAGAGGAGCAGTGCTGAAAGTTCAGATTTCCAGGTGGGCAATGAGATGGAATCGGTTGATCTCATAGACTGCCAGGTGGGCAGAAGAGAAATCCCAAATTGCCAAGTGGGCAAGGGGAAAGAAATGAGACTGTCAGAAAGTCTCAAGAGCTCAGAAGAGAGTTCAGGTCAGCAAGGAGTGCTGTTGGGTGAAGATTCCTTTGGATTTGCAGACCATGTGAATGAAGACAATGAGAAGTTAAACACTTCCATCATAGAGGAGGAGGATCAGAGGAGCATTCTAATCATTGGAGGAATTCAGATATTCCTACCAGATAGCCCAGTTGAGGCCAGAGCATGTGTTGGAGATGCAACTACAGAAGAAGGACAGCCAGCGGTGACTGTCATGATGAAAGAACATTAAGAAGAATGGCCCAAATTTTTCAACCAAGAAGCTGAAACAGAGATAACTGCAACACTGGAGCCTGCAGCAGAAGACTAAGCAGACACCATGGATTTTGCTGATCTGTATGAAGAACTGGAAGCCCTAGAGAGAAGGGTGATGGTGCAAAGCTTGCACATCCAACAAGCTAAGTTGGAGACAGATGGAGGAGCATACCAGCCACCAATGCAAGAGGAGCTAACAGAAGGTAATTTGTCAGAGGAGGAAGCTGAGCAACAATTCAGTGATGAGACAACAGGGTGGCAAGCTAATGCCACAGAAGAAGAAAACGATATGGGGGATCAAGATGATCTACCCACTGAGGAGAAGGAAGTGCAGCCGAGAAGACTGCATAAGAAGAGCCAACCACTGGAGCAGCTGGACACGGTGATAGAAGAGATAAGGAAGCTGATGTTGAGGTTAGCGCAAGAAGTAGTCAGCAAAAGGGAGCTGAATAAAAGAGATCCTGTCATAGTAGTAGGGAAGAAACAAAAGAGGAAAAATAAGCAGTAGCAGCAACAACATAGCTGGAGAGGAGCAAGAGGACAATTCCAGAAGAGAATTTGGGATCCAGGAGGATTTCAACACTGGAGAAGAGGAACTCATGAGCAGGAGCTCATCATTTTCCTAGCAGTGGAGTATGATGCAGGAGCATCGCTCCACCTCAACAAATGCGTTAGCAAGCCAACACGCAGACGTGCAATGGAGAAAGGGAGAGGCACCGACCCTCCCATTTTTCAATTTGAAATATATGATCCTATACGGATTTTGTGTTGTAAGGTTGATAAATGCCAGGCCATGCCTTTGTACAGGTAGTGGGTAGGGTTGCCTTTAATGGTTGCCTGTAGCAGGTCTAGATTGTAGTCAGGTTTAGATGAACATTTATGGGATGTAGTCATAGGAGTATGGTGCTGTAATTGAGACATCGATGACACTAAGGCGGTGAAAAGGATAAGCTCGTAGAGCCCTCTTTTGTAATTAGGAGACTTGAGAGAGAGATCTCAGGTAGGGAGAGAGGCCTCAGGAGGTCTTAGAAGTTTTGAGAAAGAGAGCTTGAGAGAACTGGGACTCTGTTACAGTCCAGTTTTTGTAAACATCTGTATAGACACACAACAATAATAGAAAAGCAATTTTTCCTGCATATTGTTGTTCATGTGTTTATGTATTTCATGAATGAAAGCTATAGATGTATGATAAGTTTCATTTACAGTAGGAAGATAGATTTCTCTATCTCTGTTTGAGTTTGAAATATCACTCTGGGTTCTTTAGATTGTGCAAGGAATGCACAACATAACATTGGAGGTTCTGTAGCTAGCGCAAGGAGTGCGCATCTGAACTCTGCGAAGTCGGGGAAGAACGTGCCAGGGGGGCGCACCAGAGTGGTCACGAATTCAAAGAAGGAACCTCAAGGTTACTGAATACCTTGGTGGAGGAACTGTGCAGAGAAAACATAGAGAAACAAAGTTACAAGATACTCTGTTAAGAAGAAGCTCTGCCAAGCGGGCATCGAGCGGGTGCAAGTGTGCACAGAGGAAGAACTTTGCGTCGAGTTCGGTAAGAAATAGAGTTACTAAACACTCTGAGGAAAAGCTCTGCAAGGTGTGCATCGAGCTAGGAGAATGCCAGGAGGGCGAGAAGAATTTCTTTTAAAGAAATCCTTCGGATCTGAGTTTGATGAAATCCCTGAAACGCAAGGAGTGCGTGGGAGATCGAAGTCTTCAAGGAGATCAAGCTCAGGAGGAATAACGTAGAGAGTGCGTAGGAGGCGGACTTGTTCTAAGTCCAAAAGATTAGAAGATATAACGACGCAAGATCATAAGCGAGACCCAAAGGAGTCAGGTTCGCGAGAGAAAGTTCAAAGACCGAGACCTTTGAACGCGAACTAAGTCTTCCAAGTCGGAAGAAGGTGAAAACTCAGGAGGAGGAGTGACAACAACTGTCAGATCGGCTTTGGAAAGGAGCCTGGACCGTCAGATCCACGTCCAGTGACATAAGGAAGCGCGTAGGAGATAAACATAATCCCATCCGTTAGATCTGAGCGCGAAGGACCAACGACCGTTGGATCCGAAAGAAGGTGCACGAGCTTTAGCGTCTTGTGTACATAGGAGAGCGGACTTGTCAAAGTCCCGAAGTCCCGAAGTGAACAGGGACCGTCCATCGTTGAGGAGGACAGGTGGCGAAAGACCTGAGGTTTCGAGTGAAAGCACTCTGAGAGGAACGAGTGCGTAGGAGTTGAAACTCCCGAAGCAGATAGAGGCCGTCAGATCAAGGGGTAGACATGCATCAAGAGATCGTGTGTTTCGGGTGAAAGCACTCCGGGGGAAACGAGTGCATAGGAGTTGAGACTCTCGAAGCCCGAAGAGCCGGGGAGCCGAAGAGCCGCGGAGCTGAAGAGCTGAAGCATCGGGGAGTCGAAGAGACGAAGCGTCGGAGAGCCTAGAGTCGTCGATCTGCGAGGGGACACTTGTCAGCATATCGTGAGCTCCGAGAAAATTGTATGGAGTCTCTAAGTTGAAATTTGAGATTCGTGAAGTCCGGAGAGCCGAAGTAGCTCTAAGCCGTTAGATCACCCGAAGTGAATCTGAGCCCTCGGACCAGGAGAGGAGACGTGGCGAAGATCTGAGCACTCTGGTTAAAGTTCCAGAGCGATCCATAACCGTCGGATTTAGGAGAGACATGGAACAGATCCATGCACTTTGGGTAAAGATTCGAAGTAAACTTCAGCCGTTGATCCGAGGAGGACACGCGTCAATAGATTTTCAACTCCGGATAAAAGCCACAGGAAGACATGAGTTTGACATTTGAGATTTCTGAAGCTTGGAAATCTGAAACGACGAGAGCCATCGATGCAAAGGAGGACACGCAGCGCCAGATCCAGAACTCCGGAGAAAAGCGGAGGAGGAAAAGTCCGAAGACACAGAGAAGATCTTGATCGTTGATCGAGGAAGGAGTTAGAGGACCGTTGATCTGGTTGAGGAAGCCAAAGTCCCAAAGCGGGAGCACAACCGTTGATTGGGGAGATACGTGTCAACAGATCTTCTACTCCGGGAGATACCCAGTCAGTAGAGGCGAGAATTTGAGAATTGAGATTCCTGAAGGCTGGATTCATGGAGGGAATCCTAGTCCTAGGTTCAGGGAGACAGGTGGCAACATATTGTTAACTCTGGAAGATTAGAGTACAGAGGAAAGCAAGGGTTGAGATTTCAAACACTTGAAGTCCGGAGTTGCGAAGAGGTCACAACCGTTGATCTAGGAGGAGAAGATCTGGTCCGTAGATTAAAAGGCGCAAATTTGAAGCGTCGATTCAGATGTTATCGTCAAGATCGTGAGATTGACATTCAAGAAGGATTGCGGGGCCAGGATAAGCTCAGATGTTAATTTTCCTTGAGTGGGCTGCAATTGGAACCACAGTATTTGCAAAGGGATACATGGCAACACGAGGAGGATTGCGGGGCAAAAAGAGGGTTGGCTTGAAACCACTCTTGCCCGCGCCCGCAATCACGCATTAGCACAAGGGCACAACCCATGGACATATGAAGGAAGGGACTAATGAAGAGTAGCTAGCGCCCACAAATTGAAGAGCACCAGAACGCGCAGACAAAGGGTGCAGGTGTCACAGGACTTGCACACAGGAGGAAAAGGGACCTGTGTATAATTGATCTGGGTTCATTGATCCGAATGGATCTCCGCACGTGAAAGAACTTAGCGCCATGTTGATTTCAAGGTGGCGACAAAAGTGTTTAAATGATGCTTTCTTGGGTTATATTTCTCATGCATTTAATTATGCATTTGTGGGAAAAATACTTCATGCAT
>ML812691.1:0-17407 GCA_009831015.1 Picea engelmannii
TAGAAGAAAAACATAATACATGGAAGAGCAAGTGACGACGAAGCACTAATGTGACATGCTAGTGCATCAACAATTGATGCGTAGAGGGAGAAATCTTGCAACATTTAGATCAATGGATGAAGAAGGTTGATGACATTACCAATGAGACAAAGGTTGAGCATGAGAATGTGAAGAAGACATTGGGAGAAGAACAAATGAAAGAAGCATGATAAGGAGTGTCATGATGAGCATGCCAAGGAACAACACAATAACACACTAAAGGAAGATGAAGTGTCACAATTGATCATGAAGGGGATAATTGATTTGGAAGTTGAAGCATCATAGAGGGAGATGAAGAGTTTGTGTGGAAGTTGTATAGTCAAACAAACAATAATACATAGAATGTAGGTTGTGAGAGACAATTTCCCAATTAGAGTACAAGAGTGAAACATAGATAGATAATATAAAATAAAGTAATATTATCGATGTCCAATGATCGACCACGATAAGTAGCTCAATAAGGATAAAAAGTACATCTAGTTTCATTGCATAGTGGGAGTGCAAAAACAACTCCTATTGTTGCTCTATAAAAAAAAAAGAGCTAAGCACAAAGCTAAAAGGAGTACTAACTTAATGCAAAAATAAATAAAACCATGAAAAGTAGAAATGATGTTTAAGGAAAGTTGGAGCTAGAGGTTGAGGCCAGATGAGGAGAGAGAGATGAAAGCTCCTCAACAGAGTCATCAATCACCATGAATAGGCTGATGCATTATTTTATTGTGTAACCATGGGAGGATCCCTAAATTGAGGAGGTCCATCACTCATAACATCGAAGGTTAGGGGAAAGAATATCGAAATGGGATCATTGCTTGGGAAAACCTATAGAGTGGTACTATGTGTAGAGAGAGCCCAACTCTAGGACCTTGTATAATTTCTATGTATCTTGGTTTGGTGTTATCTATCATAGGGTATGGAGCGAGAGCTTCTCAAAATCCTCAAGGAAGTTGGTCCACCCATTGGGGTGGGGAAGGGAAAGAGGGCTGAGATGTAACCCATGTTCTCATCAATTTGATATTCAAAGTGGTTTGTGTTGGAATTATTGTCATTGATGTCAAAAGATTAATGATGTCATTAATGTCATATTACGACATTACAATACATACACCATTTCCAATATATATATATATTAAAAAGGGGGTTCATGTGAAAAAGTTAAAAGTGAAATGGTTGTTTCAAACCCATGGGTTTGGGGTATTTTTCCATGGTATTTGGGGTATTTTCCTATGGTATTGAGAATTGATTATTTAATTAGGGGACATGTCCCTTCATGAAGGGTTATGGAAAAAGTATAAAAAGAGAAAGCATCGAGAGAAAGTGTGTGTGTGTGTGAAAAATGGATTAACAAAGATTGAATTGTGAAATTAGTTTGAGGTCATCTTGGCATTTTAGCGATAATTTTTTTTTGGACGTTTTGGACCATGAGATTTTATGGAGAAAGAGGATAGATATTGGTGTACATGTGGTAAAAATATCATATGTTGGTTCGCTATACTTTTAGAGATATGCCTTGTGGAAGTTAGGGTTCCTGGATCTGAACCAAATTTAGGTATCATAATCCTTTGAGTATAAACATGTAAGCCTACGAGCATAGAGGGGTGGCCAAAACAATGAAGAATCGAGCTAGAGGGAAGAAGCCCAGATTATGGAATAAGGCTGAGAAAGATGTACTTTCTATAATTTTGTAAAAATATTTATGAAGGAAAGAATTTTGGCTATGTGTGCATTCATCTGTTGATGTGTGTATTTGTTTGATGATCTAGGAATGAGAAATTTGAGACTATGTGTGCAATCACATGAATCGAGTAACTGGGACTACATGTATGTCTCCATGAATAGAGGAATCATGGTCATATGTATTGTATGAATGCGTGTTAATGCATGTAGGAAGAAGCGAGCGAAAGTTCAATCCTGAAGAGGATATCGGGGAACAAAGTCCCTATGATCGTCATGGAAGGTAAAAACCAAAGAGGAACGAATCTCAAGTTTGAAGAGTTGAAGTCGGATACGAGTTCGCGTCCCACATATGCGACAAATATCTACGTTCCATGAATGAAATCGAAGTGCAGTGAAAGGCTTGTGAACTTGTATAGGTTTTAGTTTTTCAAGAGGAGAGCACATCTAATCTCAATCGTTGATGATCCAATATCGACGATTAAAATCACAACATTTCAGATTGGTTAAGTCTTGAAACCCCGAAGTGATTGTGACCCTTGATCGTCACAGATCAACGATGAATATTTCTTGTCTATTGGAGGTTATATCGTCGAGAAGCTACCCACTGAGACTTTTCAAACTCCATTAAGGAGTTGTGCCGATGACGAATAGGAATCGACGACGATAAAATCGTAGCAGGGCTGGATCGACGACAATGACAACTCTAGGATTTCCAACGACAAAAGGTTGGGTAACCTTGTTGATGAGAAGGGGATCGATGATGATGAGTTGAAAAGTTAGATCAATCGAAGGTGAGGATTAAACCAATGGATAAGATTGACAACAGAGAGACAAGGGAGATCAATGAGGTTAAAATAAACCTAATGTGTTGATTAGATCGCCCAAATTTGAATCGACAATCCAAGGTGACTGGAGGTGGACCTGTATTGTTAGGACAAATGGATCGTCGGGGTAGTTGAATTTTGTATGTTGTTCCCGGGTAAACGTTGATGACGATATATGCATTGTCAGGGCGGACAAATCATTAGGATAGTTGAACCTATGTATATTCGGTCTTCAATAAAAGGTTCCAACGATGCGTTTTAGCACTTGGTCATAGTCGAGGTTTTATAGAGTGTTAAGCGCTTGAGGACTTTAGCGCTTAGTTGGTAGCGATGGTTAATGGTCCGACGGCGAGTAGAAGTCAACGACGATTCTTAGTGCTCGGTTTTGGCATGAGGTTATATGGAGAGTTCAGGACTTTGTGGTTTTAACACCTGGACCCATATTGGGCACTTGGTTGTACGTGGTAGTGTGGAGTAACATGGAACATTGATCGTTGATCAATGGAATGATCAAATATCCAGGGTAAATGATTGTGATCAACACACTTGGAAGTAAAGGTTGATCCGACCATCCAGAAAAGGTAAAAACCACTTCGATAAAGTGGTAACTTGCTTTTGAGTTGGCTACAAACACATCGATTGGTCGCAATGGAGGGTAAGGGGCTTAATTCCCAGACAAGATAAGTGTTTGGGTTTTGAAAGGGAGATTAGCACTGATCAAAAATCACTTAAGCTAGGTTCCCCCATCCAATATAGTTATAGATTATTGTTTAAATGGGGTATCCAAAATCTGATTTTGGTTGAGGGGGAACAACTTAGAGAATTTTAGTGAGAATATTGAGCACTGGAGTTGCTAGCAGATTATTGAGTCCATATTTTACATGTCTGTGGGTTTCGACCAAGAAGTCTCCATCAAGTGCTATCAGAGTGTAGCGACACTCTTTGGATAGGTGAATTTGTGGAAGGATTCTTGTGAAGATTAATGATAATGTATAGAGGATACATGAGCAACTGAGAGCTCAAAGTAAAGTGAAATTAATTGCAATTGGAGATGCAGATTGTGTAGACAAGAAGAACAAGGAATTGGATATATGATTACTTTAGTGTATTTCTGCAGAATTGAGGCCATTCCAACCAAGGAGCAGAGTTGGGAAGAAATGTCTGGAAGAAAATATCTTCCAGGTATTGGTCTCATGTTTTTATAATTGATTCTAGTGAATATATATTTGTGATTTAGAAGCCATTATAGCTAGAGAATATGTAATAGAGGAAGAGGGAGAAAGCGTAGCTCTCAAGTGAAGAAGCTTGTCGCAGGAAGAACCTTGTAGCAAGGGATGCTATAAATGCTTCATGTTGAGTATTGGAAGTGAGGAGAACAATAGAATTTCTCAGAGGAATGTGATTAGATGCAAATCCATAGAAGAGAAGAGGAATCTCAAGAAGGGTCGAGAGGAGAAAACCAATGATACCAAAAAGTCAAGCTTAGGAGAAAGCTTGATGAGGTATTGAGTGGCAAGGTGCAAAGACTTGCTACATAGGAGGCTTGATGCAACTCACAATGGGAAAGGAGAAGATCACAATAGGAGGAGATGAGATGACTACTGATAATAATGACATAGGTTCAGGTAGAAGCCACAATGAGAGGAAAGAGGATGCTCGAGAAATTGGTAGAAAGCAAATGAGTCAAGAGGAATTTGATAGAGATCTTGGTGAGTTATAGGAGAGACTTAATATAATTAGGTAACTGATACAGGAAAGCAATGAAGACCAGAGATGAGGTTGGAATGTGAGGGAAAAGTTCAAATGGCCTATTGTACATTTGTTTATGAAGAAATTGATGCACATAATGAATGTTTTCCTAAGGATAGAGGAAAAACTTAAGAAGAAGAAGAGGCATAGATTGAGTGCTTCATTGGAGAAATAGAGACTCAGAGGAGCTGATTTTGGATAGAGGTCAATGGAAGAAGAAGAAGTTCGCATCTGTGAACCAGAGCAAGGATCATTCATTGGAGAGGATGATGATGATGAAGATGTTGAAGGGAGACCTGTTGAGAGTCTCATGGACTGTCAGGAAAGTTCAAATCAACATGAGAGGATGGTGTCAAAGGCATCAAATGAGACCATAGGGTTTATATTTTTAAAGCTAATGATTTGTGTATGATTACAAGTTGTGCAAAGAATGAAGCTAGATAATCATCTGGGACTATCATAAAGATTGCCAAAGGTGGGGATATGAATTCTAAATGCATAAAAGCATAACATAATCAAAATGTTGTTATAAAGAAATATGACACAATGTTATCTCATAAAAATAGTCATGGTGAAGACTATACACAAATTTTAAATGAGATTGTTAAAGAATCTGATGTTGATGTGAAAGTCTTATGAGGAGCTTAGACCAACACAAGGAGATGATGCCAAATAGGACCCAAGAGTCTCATGGATTTAAAACTAATTATGGGTGTGTGTATGCAAGTTATGAAGACAACCACGAAAAGAGTGAAGTTGAAAATAAACATTCAAATACAATGTTGATGGATTATGATGAAGAGATAAGATTATTGGAAGAGTGGTTGATCTGTCCAAAGATAACCCTAGGAGACAAGTTGACTAAGGAGAATATTTATTATTGAGTTATTATCGTCTAGAAGTAGAAGTCGACCCAGTTAGGTCACTTGTAGGACTATAAATAAAAGGGCACTAGAGCTCATTTGTCACACACTTTCTCACAACTACATAAGACCAATGGTGCGCAAGTTTGGAGAGGAGTTGCAGTTGCAACTATTGGAACTGGCATTTTGGTTTTGACTTTGAAGTTCTCTTTGGTTATGGTTTGGACTTTCTTCCTGGTATGCTAACTTTGGAGAGAGGTTGTAACACACCCACTATCATAATAAAGAAAAAAATTTGGGTTAATCTCCCATACATGAGAAATCTCCACAAACCAACATTAGCGAAATGCCAATTCCTGGTTCTATATCGGGATTCGGGGTTCCTTCTATCGGGGTTTTGACACCCACGATGTCTTGGCAACTTCAATCACCGATCTCCGATCTCTGAATCACTCCTTTCATTATCGGCTTTGCAGCTTTGCAATTCGACCATAAGACTCCTCACTGTCTCAGCTAAGTCTGGAGGGGTTCTTATTGCTCTTCTTTCATCAGACTCTTCGTCTCTGTTGTGGGAGCCTTCTCCCACCTCTTGGTGAGTCACCATACTCTGCGTTTGTAGATTTCCGCGGTTGATCGTCCGCTTGAGTGAAAAGACAAACGCCGGATATTAGTCAAGAGTTAAATACATTTTATAATTTGTGCATAATTCCATAATTCTTTCACACGCATACACAATTCGGGTGTTCATATTCCAAGTTTTTAATCCTGGATAAGATAGTCAAGTCAGGGGGTTACTCCCCATAGGAGTGTTTCGTACGAGGTTTATGCCCGACTGGTGCGACTGGTGCATGAGCCCAATCAGGCCGAGTGTTGTAACCATGCTCTGATACCACTTTGTAACACACCCACTATCATAATAAAGAAAAAAAATTGGGAGATTAACCCAAATTTTTTTCTTTATTATGATAGTGGGTGTGTTACAGAGGTATGCTACCTTGTTTGGCTATTGGTTCTAAGGTTTACTTCCAAAATTATTCTCTCTATCAAGGTTAAGGTGCTCGGGGGTGGCCTTTGTGTCTATGGTTGGGTGAAAATATTTCTATATTGTCTATGGTGAAATGAGTAAACCTATTTTTCTAATAGGTTATGGGCCCAAACTATCTTCAGACGGTCTAACCACTGGAAGATATATTGGGGGGATTTGCTCAATTACAGTTATAGTTGCAGTTGCACTCAAATTTTTGTTGCAACAACGAAACCCTGACCCTCTTGTTAATGAACCTCAAGTGAAGAGCTTGACCTAATTCCTGGATATCCCAGTGCACCGTAGCCTAGCGCACCTCCTAGTACTCTCAACAAGCCAAGATGTCAAGTTTGAGTTTTTGGTCAAAGTGAAAGGTTGACCAAGTCAAAGTAGTTATCAATTACTCTATGAAGTCAGAAAACAAGTTAGAAGGGGATTCTAACTTCAGAGCATGGAAGAAAAGGATTGACCTCATCCTTGTCAAGAATAAAGTGTTGGATATCATGAAAGGCAAGATCATGGAACCACAATTTAAAGAGGGAAAATAGAAGGAACCTTAGAAAGTTGCAGTTATGGAGAAGTTCAAGGACAATGACATCAACGCTATGAGTATCATAGTGGGATCTGTAAAAGACCACTTGATACCCTACATCTCTCATCTTGACTCATCTAAGAAAGATGTATGATGCCCTAACCAACCTCTTCTTATTCAAAAACATTAGACAAGTAATGAGTCTAAAGAATGAGCTACGTGACATGAAAATGAATGACGATGATAGCATAACATCATACTTTGTGAGAATCTCTCTCAGTTAAGAGATCAAATACACGCTATTGAAGAAATAATTTCAAAAATAGAACTGGTAAATATAGTACTCAATGGCCTTCCCAAGACATGGGATGCATTTATCGCAAGAATGAACTCAAGAAAATGATATGTTAAAAATACAATGCTTCAACTGTCGAAAATATGGTCATTACATGAACCATTGTCACGAGTTAAAGAAAAGGAAGGAAACAGACGAAGCAACAGTTGTCGAAGAAAGGGAACCCTCAAAGAAATCCAAGAAGGATGAAATAGACTTCTTCTTCTAGTCAAGGTAATAATATTATTCTATAAGATAGTTGTTGTACATACCATGTATACATAGTTCTTGTACATATCATGCTTATCTATTTCTTATAAGAAAAGATGGTCAGTGAAACAATACCTATGAAAGAATAGCAAGATAAGGATTGATATTATGATGATTACAAGAAGATGAAGTACGTTGGAAAATTCCCGAGGAATCTATTATATTATATAAGTAACAACTGCCAAATAAAGACGAAATCATAATAAAACTTGAAGAGACCCAGAAGGATTCAAACCAAAAAGAATTTAGTAATCAAGAGGAAATTAGAATAAGACTTGTGACAATTTGTATAAGGAAATAAAGATGCAGGCGAAAGCATGGACTGTCTTAGATGGAGGGAGATGATTACAGAATTCCAAAAGAAGAGCATTCATTCATGCATGAAGTGATGATTAGGAGGGAGCTAATACTAAATTCTATGATCCATTGAAGAATCAATGAATATTATGAAGTATCTGTCCATGTTCCCATTAAAAGTAGAAACCATGATAAGAAACACGTGTTCATTTTGACTCTAGAATAAGTCTTCTTCGAAAATAAGTCTTAAGTATCCTTGGTTGTCCATCTACATCCATGGTCCTATGATGAAAGGAGGAAATTGGAATCTTGAGGAAGGAAGGGAATGGAATCTATAGAAGACTCTATGGACCCAAAATATAAAGAGGAACATGAGGAAGAAAATGAAGATTCCAAGAAATAAAGAAAAGACAAAACAACCAATTATTATACTGAGAATCATAAGACTACCATCTTGGTTTGAACCCAATAGAAGGAATCAAGCAGAAGAAATGGAAGTTGTGATGAAGAACAATGTATGTAAGAAAATGTGAAAACGACTTATGAATGGAATATTTTTGAGATTCAGAACTAGAGGTTCTTCCAGAACGAGGGAGAAGACTATGATGAAATCTTGTTTTAGTAAAACAGATATACCTCTTATTGTATCCATGGATTGAAATTTACATGTAAAAGATTGTTCTTCCCAATAAATAAAATTAAGAAAGAATATTATACCAGAAAGAGACCCATGTATGAAGATATAATAAGAACTTGTATGGATTCAAGCAACTTGATGCAAAGTATCTCATATATAACAAAAGTGTGGTGAAAAATTTCTATGACAAAGATAGTGTATCAGAATGGCTACTCATAAGTACCGGATGATGGATTGCTAATCCATGGAAAACTCTCATGATAACAGATTTGAAGAATTTTAAGAAAATATAATAAAGTAAACCCATCTCTGTATTGATAATTGATTGGCTCGTTATTTGCAGAATACTCAACCAGATATTTGTTTTGTGGGATGTTTAAATTATGACATACAACTGCATGAATTTATTGATTTAGATTGGGAAGGGAGTACAAATGACAGAAGAAGTGCTACTTGGATATGTTTCAGTTTGAGATTTTCCATGATGTTATGAGCTATCAAGAAACATATTTCTGTTGCAATCAACACTACAAAAGCAGAGTATATTGCAACTTGTGATGCTTTTACAGAAGAAATAAGTTGATTTTTGGACCATCTGATCAAGTGTTGAATTCGACTATGATATATTGTAATGATCAAAGCTATACGAAGCTTTCATAGAAACCAGTGTTCCATGACAGGGCAAAGTACATTGAGATAAAACATTATATTCTCCATGATAAATTCCAGAAGAGAAAAGTGGTTCTCCAATATATCTCTATAGATGAGAAGATAACAAATATTTTGGTAAAGTCTCTGTCCAAGATAAAAAAAAATTGAGTACTTAAGAGACAAGTTGGGGCTCGTGGAGACGACTTCCTTATTGGAAAAGGAAGTGATTACTCCCAATTTGGGAGGGAGAACTGATATGTTATTGATTTATGGACAATGATTTTACAGTTGGGAAAATGGTCCAGGATGGGCAGTTCCTTTCCAGTTCGGAAAGTGGTTCTAGATTTTTGATGGACAGGCATTTTCTAGTTCGAAAAATGGTCCATATTGGATAATGTTTTTCGTAATGAAAATGGTTTGATAAATTGTTTATGTACCATAGGCAACGATTCCCCTTGTCACCAGTGTGCGGGAATGGTATAGAACAAACATTCTTCTTGGCAGTCACTTTGAGTAGTGGTAAAGTAGAATGGTTTGCCTCGTCGGGTAGTCATTCTTGTGAAGTTCACAGTTGTGAGAAGTTTTGAAGAATGGTCCATTTTGGAGGTTGGTACAAGACATTCATTTCCATAGGAAATGCTCCGGACAATCATTCCCTAGGGTAGACTCATTCTAGCTAGGTTGCACTGTGATTAGTTTCGAAGGAATGCACCAGTTAGGTGAATGGTCCAGGTTCAACAATCAGGGATAGACATTCCCTAGGGCAGAATCATTCTCTCTAGGTTTCACTATGATTACTGACGGAGAAATGGCCCAGTTAGGTGAATGGTCTAGGCTCAAAAATTAGGGACAATCATTCTTCTATGCTTGGGAAGAATAGTCCAGATATGCCATGGCTGATGTTTTACCTTCTGAGGGTATATTTTCTTCCATATCTCACATATGTGAGTGGAATAATGGCCCAGATGACTCAATTTATATCATGATATTGTTTCATGCAGGTTGATATCAGATGACATGATTGTTGTGGAGACTCTATGTCTCTGGATAGTAGTTGTTTTCTATTGTGGTGTATGTGATCCACTGATAGTGACTATGTGTCACTGGTTAGTAGTTGTGTGCTACTAGGAGTGGTTGTTTACCACTGGGTAGTAGTTGTTTACTACTATGGATAGACACAATTGTGTTCTATTAGATGGCATTGTTCTGATTTCCATGGAGACTATCATTAGTGTTGGAGATTATTACCATCTATATGGATAGTCAATATGTTGATGTACATACATTCTCCCTATGGAAAATGGCCCAGGACAATCATTCTTGTAGGATGTATGTCCGGATTAGAAGAATAGTCCTTGTATCCCATGGCGTGGCTTTCAACATCTGTTGGAACAATTATTCTTCCAGGACATGTGTCCAGATTAGAAGAATGATTCTTGTATCACTCTGTGGCGTGAGTGACTTATTCGACATCATGCCTGATTACATAGATGGAGTATGGCTTCGAAAATATGATGTAGTTGATGCTATCAGATGATAGTGATAGTGATGATGGTTCTCATTATTTGACCATGAGATAGTCTGTGTGGCTATGATGATTCTACCGGTTGAATGGTCTGTTTGTGCTCAAGACCATTTCCTATAATACCTCCCTAGCTAGGAGGGAGTGTTGATATTATGGTAGTTGTGGGGGGTATTAACCTCTACATGTAACCCTGACAAGACTAGAATATTTTGGGAAGTAAGAGAAACCCTAAAACGTTGGATAATAACCCTAGGATACAAGTCATCTCAAGAGAATATTTATTATTGAGATATTATCCTCCAGAAGTAGAAGTCATCCTAGTCAAGTCACTTGGAGGACTATAAATAAGAGGGAGCTAGAGCTCATTTGTCAAACTCTCTCACACAATTGCATAAGACCATTGGTGTGAAAGTATGGAGAGGAGCTGCAGTTGCAGCTGCTGCAAGTGGCATTTCAGTTTTGACTTGGACTTTCTCTTTGGTTATAGTTTGGAATTTCTTCCTGGTACGCTAGCTCTGGCGAGAGGTGTACTACCTTGGTTGGCTATTGGTTCTAGGGTTTGATTTTGGAATTATTCTCTCTGTCAAGATTAAGGTGCTCGGGGGTGGCCTTCATGCCTATGGTTGGGTGACAATATTTCTATAATGTCTATGGTGAAACAAGCACACCTATGTTTCTAACACCAGACCCACACCTAAACCTAGACCTAGATATTTCCTTTCCATGCCTTGCCTTGCCATGTCTAGAATTGCCTTGCTTTTCATTTCCTTGCCTTACCTTGAATTGCCTTTCTTTTCCTTTCCTTTCCTTGCCTTTCTATTTCCCAATCAAAACTAGTTCCTTAGTGTTGAAGCTTGAGCATGCCATGGGATTTTTTGGTATAAATTTAAATAAATTTTGAAATAATCATGAATATCAATCCAACCATTTTCTTCTAATACATGAAGGACATGATAAAATATAGTCATTGAAAAAAGAAACAAATATGTTACATGGAAAAATTGAGTAGCCATAACAATAAGTAGTCGTCAACAAAAAGAAACATGTGACATATGGAAAAGGTAGAGATACTACTAATGCTTAAACCATGTAAGAAGTTTTAAAAGTTATTCCCTCGTCAAATATTTTCTTAAGTAGATTTATATTGACTTTGTCTTTGTCAAATATAGGGTTACGCTAGCATTTTCATTTTATGCAAGAAATAAGGTTTCTTGCATGGGAATAAGAGTCATATATCCAAATATCCAGATAGTGACATTTTCAAATTCACTCGGTTAATCTCCACACTATGGTTAATCTCCACACTTGGTTAATTTCCAATTCCTTATTGGTAAATTATTTGTTACAATATGGTTCTTTGTTGGTGTTTGTTTGTTGGGATTATTTTCGTGATAGGATACGATTCAACCAATAAGATGGACATTATGCCCCTGGACCAAAATGTTAACATGTCCCTGAATGACTTGAGGAGGTGATTTGCAAATCACTATAAAACTATAACCAGGCCTAAGATGGATGAATTGTTGGTTGGATTGGACTTAGGTCTCCAAGTTACAGCTAGGGGTACCCATCCTTTTTCATTTCATTTTCCGAAAAATCATTTGTTGGAGGATCTCTGAAACTAGGGTTTTGTTGAGTGAGGCACAATGCAATTTCTTAACAAGGGATCGATTTTGAAGAACACCATTTCAGGAGATTTTGGGTAGCATGGTCACGTGGGCCTTAGAAAAACATACATTTGGGAGCTTACGAAACTCAGTTATGTTTCTCGTTTTGGATTTTGTGCCCCCCAACCAAAATGTCAACATGTCCCTAAATGGCTTGAGGAGGTGAGATGCAACTCGCCATAAAAATCTAACGAGGACTCAGATAGATGAACCGTGAGTTGAATTAGATTCTTAGAACCAGGTTACAACTATGGGTA
Source organism: Picea engelmannii (assembly GCA_009831015.1). Taxonomy (NCBI): domain Eukaryota; kingdom Viridiplantae; phylum Streptophyta; class Pinopsida; order Pinales; family Pinaceae; genus Picea; species Picea engelmannii. Next base: position 12,344 of record ML812691.1, read on the forward strand.
CCCCTTGATTGTCCTTCCATTTCCTGAAAAAGTGTTTGTTGGAGGATATATAGAATTGGGTTTTTTCTGAGTGAGGCATAGTGCAATTTCTGAAAAAGGGGTCGATTTTGATGAACACTATGCCAAGCAATTTTGGGTAGCATGGTAGCATGGGCCTAGGAAATAAATATGTGTGGGAGCTTATAGAACTCATTTATTCCACTCAATTTGGATTTTATGCCCCCGAACCAAATTGTCAACATGTCCTTGAATGACTTGAGGAGACAAGTTGCAACTCACCATAAAACTCTAAACATGCCTTGGATGGATGATCTGTTGATTGAATTGGACTCAAGTCACTGTGTTACAACTATGAGTACCCCTCCTCTATCATTATGTTTCCTAGAAAAATGTATGTTGGAGGATCTCTGGAACTAGGGTTTTTCTCAATGAGGCACAATGTAATTTATGAACAAGGGGTTGATTTTGAATAACATAGTGTCGATCGATTGAGGGTATCATGGTCATTTGGGCCTTGGCCAAACAGATGTGAAATATCTTACAAAACAGAAAAGGAAATAAAATGAAAGAAAAATAAAGGCAATGCTAATAAAGGCTATGCATGGCCAGACAAGACATGACATGGAAATGAAAGACAAGGAAAGGAAAGGCAAGGAAAGGAAAGGCAAGGAAAGGAAAGGAAAGGATAGGAAAGGATATACATTGCAAGACAAGACATGATGGAAAGTTTGATCAAGGAAAGGAAAGGCAAGGAAAGGAAAGCAAAGGTAAGGCAAGGTTAGCAAAGTCTAGACATGGAAATACAAGACATGGCATGGAAAAGCTAGGAAAGGCAAGGTGAGGAAAGGAAAGGAAAGAAAAGGAAATAAAAGGAAAGGCAAGGATAGGAAAGGCTAGACATGGAAAGAAAAGAAATGGCATGGAAATTCTCATCAAGGAAAGGAAAGGAAAGGAAAGGTATGGCAAGAAAAACCATGAAAAGATAAGACAAGGAAATAAAAGGAAAGGCAAGGCTAGACATGGCAAGATAATACATGGCATGGAAAGGCTAGGTAAGGAAAGGCATGGCTAGAAAAGGAAAGTAAATACAAGGCAAGGAAAGTTAAGGTAAGGAAAGGTTAGGCAAGTAAAGGAAACAAAAATTAACCAAAAAGTACAAGAATACCATAGCAACCATAAAACAAAGCCAAAATTTCAATCAAATGTAAATATGGAATGTTTTTTCAGTTATCCTTTTAGTCATTAAGAATTTTCCAATGGCATCATTTGGATCATCTTTCTAGTGCATTTGTATCATATTTCTAATGAATTTGGAAACCTATATCATGGCTACCCATCTCATGATTAATATTGTTGGGTGAGGATGCTACACATATATTCTAGAGTAATAAGTTGGAATCATTTTTTATATAGGAATCTCAAAAAGTGCTAGTCTAGGTCATGGTCATGGTCTCAACAAGTGCTACTATAGGTCATGGTCATGGTATAGTTATAGGTATAGGTATATGTAATGTTCAAGGTAATACATGGAAAGGGAAGGCATGACAATAAAAGGAAAGTCAATACAAGGAAATGAAAGGCAAGGATATACATGGCAAGACAATACAAAGTAAGAAAAGGAAAGGTGAGGATAGACATGACATGGAAATACAAGGAAACATAGACAAGGCAGGGGAAGAAAAGGCAAGGCAAGGTAAGGAAAGTCAAGACAAGGAAAGGCATGGCAAGACAAGGAAAGGCATGAAAAGACAAGGCAACACAAGACAAGGAAAGAGAAGACAAGGAAAGGCAAGGAAAGACAAGGCAAGGAAAGAAAAGGAAAGACATGGCAAGGAAAGAAAATGAATGGAAAGTCAAGGTAAGGCATTGCAAGGAAATGAAAGTAAAGATAAGGCAAGGAAAATCAAGTAAATATAAGAAAAGGAAAGGAAAGGCATGGCATGGAAAGATAAGGCAAGGAAATGCAAGGCAAGGAAATAAAAAGAAAGACATGAGAAGGAAACATAAGGAAAGGAAAGGAAAGGAAAATCATGGAAAGGAAATGTAAGGAAAGACAAGGTAAGGCAAGGAAAGTCAAGGAAAAGAAAGTCATGGCAAGGAAAGGAAAGGCAAAGCAAGGAATGACAATACAAGGTATGGTAGGACAAGGCATGGTAGGACAAGGTAAGGAAATAAAAGGAAAGGAAATACAAGGAAAGGCAAGGAAATTTAAGGTAATGTAAGGAGTGGAAAAGAAAGGAAATGAATGGAAAGAAAAGGAATGACATGAAAAGTCAAGGAAAGGTAAGGAAATGCAAGACAAGGAAAGGTTAGACATGGAAAGAAAAGGCAATGCTAGGAAAGGAGAGGCCTGACATGGAAAGGAAATGGAATGACCATATTTTGAAAATCAATGGGTGGTCTACATACCTATGGTCATTCAATTTTACCATCTATATTACTTCTAATACCAATGGTATCCATTAACTTTTCATGCTTAGAGTAAGGAAAGAAGTATTGTACCTTCGATGCATTCTTACTGGGCATTGTTTGTAGTTGAAGGTTTGTACTAACAACCAAGTTTGTAAAGTGGTATTCAACTTCACTTGGTTTATAATATTGAAATAAATAACCATCTTTCTTCCATGTTCTTTCATCCTATGTCATATATTTTCCTTTAATAACCATCGAACCAATCAAAAATCCAATGCCTTTAGAGTTTGTTACTAAGAGCATAAGGGTCTACCTTCCCTCTAAGAAACATGCCAACCAATAGTTAGTGACACATTCATTATATTTTGGGGAAACCATTGTATATATGTTCCCTATGGAAAATGGAGTGCCAACACGCGAGTCCACTAAATTATCGAAGGATAAAACATTGATGCTAGTTATTCAAAATTTAATAGAATATTCATTAAACCTAGTAGTATGAGATCTGAGATGTGATCATAATATGGTAAAATATTTGAGTGGTCCTCCTCCAACTAAGATAATTCCATATTTATATTTTGACCAATGGAGATTGATACATGATCTCATCTATCAACCCAGTCTATGGACTGACAATCATCCTATTCATTATTACTACATGGACCACATAATAAAGTGTGATTTCTCGTCCATATTTCAATTGTTTCATTGTTTGATGTTTGAACTGAATGGAATCCATGAGTGCCCTATATTGTTTTTCATTCATATCACTATGATCAATATACATCAACCACCTCCAAAAATATCTATGTACATGTCCTTTCCTAGTTGATTGGTCTTCATGGGTTCTTGTTCCCTCTCCAATTACTAAAGAACACCATTAAACAATGGGTTTTGCTTCTCGAATGAGGGAAGTACTTGTGAACTTCTTTTCTTACTTGTGTAACATTTTTTTTATGTAAGCTCCTTCTCCATCATGCTCCCCTTTCCCATGCCCAGATTCAAAATAGTTCCAAATATGTAGTACCTTGATTTTTTTTGTGCAACATACACAACCATTGAAATACACAAGAATTTTTGAACTGGCCCACAAAAACATCTAACCAAATCCAATGTTGATCCATCCATATGTTCTTCTCCTTAAGGTGATTGCAAAACAATTGAAAGCAATGTTGTGTTTAGGCTATGTTATGGCATTGATCATCACTTATGTAGAAGTGATACTCCAATATAACTATTTTTTCTTTGTTACTATCCAACTCATGTATGTATGTGATATGAACCATTATGCTTACCTACTTTGAGCGATAATATTGGCTTTGAATCTCATTTTTCGGTTGAAGGGCGTAGTTCTCAGCAAAATCAACCATTGATAAGGAAATACCAATGGGAAATGTATCTCTGAATAATCTAAAATGTTCATCCTACTATCGATCCACATGGACATGATGAACATATTGTTGTGTATTTTCAAGGAATTCCTTGATGAAGTCACATAGTCATACATGGGAAGTCATCAATTGTATCATTTTTCTTTCCTACCCTTTGTCAATATCATAAGAAACATATTTAAATATTTTCATGTCATCCTCCTTCCTACCCAATTCATACTCATCACTCACATGGATTCAATTTATCTATAATTCCATTCCATCGCACTTAGGGCATATCCCATATAATAAATCTTTTTGATAGAATTTACAACCCTTTGGCCTTATACACATGATGTTTTGAATAAAGTCTCTAGATGATGATGCCAAAAATATAACTAAGCATTCCTACACAAGGGTGTTATGCAATACACAATATGTGTGTGTGTGTGTGTGACACAATAATAAGCATACTCAATGTGATATCTACAACAACATGTGCTATGAATTGTGTTTATTGGAGCATACCAAGGCTTGCATTTATGGAAATATATTTGGCCCAAGTTAAGTGCACTATGTATAATCATGAATCTGTTATACAATTGTGTATGTGTCATGTCAAAAAAATGTTTAATGTGGGGTTATTGGTTCCTATATACCCTTCTCAATTTTAGTACATCTTTTTGGTTGGAAAAAGGCCTAGTTTTGCCATGCCAGAAATTTTGTACTAGTCTCTTAACTACTCCAATTAACTTCATGTAAGAACAAGGTACCCTACAAGTGAAGGCCCACAAAAATATTGAGCCACCTATGTTAAGGATATCTCATCTATTAGAATACTTTCTAATAATTTTGATATTGCATTTCGTGAGATGAGAGGATTTCTGGAGAAAATGATGTTTTCTTGTGATATTGATAACAATTGATTGTGACAAGACATGTGGAGATGCATTACGGTCTTTAGAACGAGTTTTCTTACCAATTTTTTGAAAATAATCCACAAGGTTTCTAACAATATGATGACTTGTTTCTAAATTTTTGAGTATTTTAATGCCTAAAATTCTCCTAACAATGGTCAAACTTCTATATTTTAACAAAACCAAAAATAATTTACATTTAGCGGCAGATTTTGGTTCAAAATATTCTTTAATTATTTTATAATAATTATAATGAATAGTATGGTTAGGTAACTAACCTTCAAGTGATTCTAGACCACTTTCATTCATATAAATGCATTTAGGAGTTCTTCTCCGCACACCACTCAATCTAGGTAAGGATGATG
>ML812691.1:23986-41138 GCA_009831015.1 Picea engelmannii
GTTGTCCTAATGCAAGAAGGAAGGCCCCTGGCTTTTGAAAGTCGAACACTCAAGGGAAGAGACTTACACAAACCCATTTATGAGAAGGAAATGATGGAAATACTACATGCATTGAAGAAATGGTGCCCTTACCTAATAGGTAGGCACTTCAAGGTCAAAATAGATCATGATAATCTTAAATACTTCTTGGAACAAAGACTATCTTCAGAAGAACAACAAAAATGGGTGACCAAGATACTGGTTTATGATTTTGAAATCGTCTATAAAAAAAAGGAAGAAAAATGTTGTGGTAGATGCACTCTCAAGAAAGGATGAATATGTTGAGGCCTTTCTCTATGCTATCTCGACCATACAACCCGATTGGATAATAGAATCAAGGTATGAATGGAAGAATGATGAAAAAGTGTGGACTCTCATTCAAATCTTGCAGTAGGATTCTAGTGCATCGAATACATTTACATGGAAAAATGATTCACTATGGTACAAAGATCACTTATATTTATGTAAGAAATCACAACTCAAACAAAAGGTACTATTGGAATTGCACACCTCTCCGGTAGGAGGGCACTTGGAATTTTTGAAAACCTACCATAGGGTCAAGAAGGAAATTTTTTGGGATGGCCTTAAAAATGATGTTCAAAGGTTTGTGGCAGAATTTTTGGTTTTCCAACAAAATAAGGTGGAAATAATTAAGACCCTGTCGGTGCAATTATTTTCATAATATATTACCAAACATAAATTATCAACCGGGATTCGTAATCAGTAGAGTTGATGCACTATATGTGCCGGCAAGAGATAGGTTCCTATGTCCGATGAGTATAGCATAAAAAAGAAACAATCAATACCAATAATCTCTTTTCAAGAATAACACTCTTCACACAGTTCATAAATTAGAAAACAAAACTTGCAAACAAAATCTTAACAATCATGCATCCAAAAGATCTTGCTCAGATAATGACTTGTCCATTTACAAGCTCATGAAATGGAAATATGGACTTTGACTTAGTTATTTGTAGCTATTACTCTTAACAAAAATTAGCAAGCATATCTGGGAACACTTCAACAATACCACTCCAAACTTAGAAGAGAAAACTAATAACAAAACTTCTCAAGCAAACAATGAATTGAAAGATTCTTTCTTAGGTGACAAATCTGTTCATTAGAGGCTCATGAAATGAAAAGATGAACTTAAGATCTATGTCCTGGAGAAACTAAACTAATAAGTGGGATGCTCCATTAAAGCTCATGTATGGTGAAATATGGAGATCCAACTGTTCTTGCATTGCCACACTTTGCAACAAATTCGAATAGTGAAATCAAACAAAATAACATGAAATCAAAATAACAAATACATGAAATGAAAATCTACACTAACAATTTACAATAAGCTTACCAATATGGATCGGTGGCCCTTGCCGATGCCAACATGGAAGCTTTTAGATCACCATATGTTAACTTCTAAGAGAGACAAAATCACTGAATTCAATCTTGCATTAATCTCCAGCAAGTAGGTTTACAAAAAGGGTATTTTCATGAATCCATTCTACATCATAACAATTCTCCTTTAAGAACCATTATTACATCATGATAATTCCTGTCTACTCAAACCTATGAGGTCTTATTTATACATAAAATCCATGGAGTAATGGATGAAACTGAATCCCCAAACTAAGAAAACAATTTTTACAATTTTAGGATAAATCCCCAAAATCTGTGTTTTTTAACAATTTGGGCAGATTTGAGTTAGTCCCCCACCCATATCTCCCAAACCAATTCCAATTTTGAAAACCGACCAGCAGTTTACTCAATTTGTCATATTTTGGACAAAACCCATGTATTAGAATTTCTAGATATGATACCATATGCATGGAAATTGAGGTGCAAGTTGGCAGTTTGAGTTTTTTTTTATAATTTTAGCAGAATCATTACCCCTAAGATGGAGGTCCACACGTGCGATATGGGTGAATTCCGACTTATAAGTCCATATGAAAACATCATTGTGGACAAAACCCATGTACCCAATTTTCCTCTAGAAGCTTTCCAAAATTTTGAATTATTTCTAGTACCGGATTAGCACATGCTGGTACCAGAATAGGTGGAGCCTTGGTACCGGAATAGACTGGGTACGAGATCATGCTTCTTAAGAGTCAAAGTGATTAGGATCATACATAATCAACCATTTTAATCGAATTAACTCAATAAAACTAAACAAATCATGCCTTAATCATAAGTTACCTCTCTATGCACATGATCAAGGTCATTAATTGCATTTATGGATGAAATAGTCAATTAGATACACATATCATAGGTAAAATTGACTCAGACATAGATACTATAGGGTAATAGAAGTGTCAATACTGATACTCAACATTCCCCCATGCTTAAGTCATTGCATGTCCTCATGCAACAATGATCTTCAAAGTTTCACAATTGATGATACTCCTCACTCGATCAAGCATTCCCTGAAGTTAAGTCTTATCCAATCTGTTTTCGATCAAAATTAGGAGAAAGGGTTGGATGTGACTCTAATATGATTATAGGATAGTGGCCAAGAGTTTTCATAATGACTTTGACTAATAGGCCCCCCTGGCTAAATTACCTTTAAAACAAAAGTGATATACACATAGTTTAGATATCATTTGAAGAGAGGAACACATAAAGGAATACATCCCAAGATGATTAACTCGTTTCAGATCCAAGCTTTTAGAGATGAAGCTCTTCTTGTTTAGGTAAGGTGAATTACACATACTGAGGGTCTCACTTCTCGTGCAAACCTATTTTTTTAAAGATAGAACTCTAAAGTAGATGCTTGAAGGTTCTTAAGAACATCATCCGAGAGATATAAAGGTCATCTCCTAGCCTTGATTTGATAGTGATTACTTCAGAATGAGACCCAAGGGTTTTTGTTCAGTTTTAAGTGTGCCACTTTATGTTTTTCAAATCCCTTTACCTGGCATAGCCCCGCTTCCAGCAGGCCTGTTCAGTACCCCGACGGGTTTACCTTAGTACCATACAAGCATGGCCCCACTGCCAGCAGGCCTGTTCAGTACCCCGATGGATTTACTTGTACTTCCTGATACTTACTTTTTATTATATTACTCAAAATATTTAGAATTATGTATACTGTTCATTGACAATTTTAGAGTATAAGGAAAGCAGGTGGTACGAGAGTGTTTTAGAGTTATTAGGCACATAATTAATTGTTTGCAATTATCCCAAGGGTGACATCATCCACATTCAACTTAAATCTCAGCTATTCAATGTATAATGTAATGTCTCGGATAATGACTAAGAGGTCCCTCTAGTTAATCCTATTAGGGTTCTCATGAAAGTTCATTGCAGTTTTGCAAGGGCAGTCCACCACATGAGGTTTTCATCAATACCTTCAAAGAAAAACTTGTAAAGATAAACTTGGATTAAAACTTGTTTGAATCAACTAGGTTAGTATTAGACATAATGGTGTAACCACTTTTCAATGGATATTTCAATTAGCAATCACTTCTTCAAAATGATGAGGTAATAAGACAAGTGCACCTATTATCATATAGAGCTAAATGTGAAAATGTCTTCTTAAATGATAACAAGGATGATTCATTTAGGGTTGAGTGTAGAAATGTAGGAGGAAGATGTACATGAGAGTAAAAACAATTCAACACAAGACTTAAATGATCCTTGATAGAAAGAACATGAATATATTAGCCCATAACTCTAATTACCTGAAGTGAAAACAATGTTAAGAACATGACAAAGATCATATCACTTTGGCATCAGTACCAGATAAGTAATGGAGTAGGTTTCTGCAATACCAGAACAGATAGTATTGGACCAGAGTGACATGATGGATGATTTTTGCTCATTCATGACGACAACCACTTCACCAAGGAATTCAGTGATAATATACGAGGAGATGTATACGAGGGCTTGCAAAATTTCATGGTAGGGAGCGTGCAATAATTGAGAGTAATCATATGTTTATTGCATAATTAGTCTAATTTCTTTTAGTAAAACGAAAAAATATTGAGTTTATACGTCCTATTACTTGAAGCATTTAAATCGAGCAGCAAAAACTTTGAGTATAGGAAAAGAGCTACCAACACCTCATTACCAGTACCAGATCACCTGAGTACTGGATGGACACAGGGTTGTGCCTCAGTACCAGAATAGCGCAGAGTTTTGGTTCAGTACCAGAATAGTGCAGACCTCCTCCTTTGGTACCAGATGAGCACATAGGCGACCATCAGTACCAGATGAGCACAAGAATGTTGTTTAGTACCGTATGAACGCAGAATTTTCCTTTGGTACCAGATGAGCACATAAATGACCATTAGTACTGGAATTCTAGAAATGACTATCAAATCCAAGCACTGAACATGTTGATTTGGTCTCACTGACGGAAGTTGCAAAATAATATGAAGGTTTTAGCAACCACTCCCCCATGCCTAAGGTTTTGCATGACTTCATGCAAACAATGTGAGATGCTAAAAAATGGTTTCTCAGAGAGTTCTGAACACATGCTAAAAAAAACCAATAGAACGAATTAAAACTGGATTTTTATTCATGCTTAAAAACAAAAAATTTAGGGAAAATGTCAAAAGTTGAATTATTAGCTATGAATAAAATAGTTTGGACTTAACAATCAGTTTCAACTGCTATTAAAAGATCACTTAATTGATCATCCTTGTGAAATAGTGGTCTTAAAATAGATAGTTAATGATAAAGCACAAATGCATCATTTTTAACAACTTAAGGAAAAAGAAGAATTTTGAAGAAATAGGTCATGAAGCACTCCCTTAAGTGTTATCTTCCGTTGACAATGATGTCTTCTTCGCTTTTGAAACCCTTTCATTATTATGTGTGCATTCAGAGGATGAAGAGATTCCCTTCTCATAAGATTTCAAACAAAATCATCATAACTTTTTTTTTAAAGAAATCTACTATAGGAACAAAAGATCTTAAACTTTTGACATTCTCATTTATGAAAAGTATGAAAGATAGGTTGCATTGTACTTATGTGCAACATTTATTTATTTATTTACCTATCCTATGCTAATTGAACAAAAGAAAATGTCCTTCAAGTATAAGAATACTTCCAGTGAAGCCATGTGCATAACATGGTTAGAAATATATCCATGCTCAGGTTTAAAAGACAAATTTTAATGCATACTGGAGTATGAAGGAGCAACTGCTTTGATGATGAGATCAAGCAATAAATAAAAGAGTGGTGTGACCTAATAACTAATTGAAACCATATTTCAATAGGATCACTATATTCTTGTTTCTCTTCTTTGTTTAGGTCACATTGAATGTCCTCCTCTACCATGCAATGCAGATTATCCTCTTCACGATGATTGGTCTTTGGAGTACATACATGATTTGTTGAGAGGCATGCTAAGGATTCCTCAATCTCAGGTTCCACTGGTTGCTCTCCATTGAATTCTATCCATGATTCTTTATTCCCTTCAACAAATTGACAAGAGGAATCCGATGGGACTTCTAACTCTTCATGTGGAGAGACAACTAGATTCTTGACTACTGTGAAGATATGCTCTTCCTGAGAGGCGGATATCCCAGCTGCTGCCAGAATGAGAGAAAGTTCTTGGAGGAATATTCTTGAAGCTCTTGATCATCCTTGAATTACTCTAGCTGGTTGATGATACCTGTTTCGCAACATAGATTAGTACTCGATGGGGTTCTTACAACACCCCAAACATCATTTATCATTAAAGATCTAAATTTTGAAACTATTTGCAAAAGAAAAACGCACCAAACTTGATAGGTCATCCATAAAACCAATCCAAAACCATTAAATAAATCTGATTCTAATATTACCTATTACCGTTTACAGCTTCCCAACAACGACGCCAAAATGTCGGTGCAATTATTTGCATAATATATTACCAACCATAAATTATCAACCGGGATTCATAATCAGTAGAGTTCATGAACTATATGTACCGGTAAGAGATAGGTTCCTATGTACGATGAGTATAGCATAAAGAAGAAACAATCAATACCAATACTCTGTTTTCAAGGATAACACTCTTCACACAGTTCATAAATTAGAAAACAAAACTTGCAAACAAAATCTTAACAATCATGCATCCAAAAGATCTTGCTCAGATAATGACTTATCCATTTACAAGATCATGAAATGGAAAGATGGACTTTGACTTAGTTATCTGTAGTTATTACTCTTAACAACAATTAGCAAGCACATCTGGGCACACTTCAACAATACCACTCCAAACTTAGAAGAGAAAACTAATAAGAAAACTTCTCAAGCAAACAATGAATCGAAAGGTTCTTTCTTAGGTGACAAATCTGTTCATTAGAGGCTCATGAAATGAAAAGATGAACTTAAGATCTATCTCCTGGAGAAACTAAACTAATAAGTGGGATGCTCCATTAAAGCTCATGTATGGTGAAATATGGAGATCCAACTGTTCCTGCATTACCACACTTTGCAACAAATTCGAATAGTGAAATCAAACAAAATAACATGAAATCAAAATAACAAATACATGAAATGAAAATCTACACTAACAATTTACAATAAGCTTACCAAGCTGGATCGGTGGCCCTTGTTGATGCCAACATGGAATATTTTAGATCACCATATGTTAACTTCTAAGAGAGACAAAATCACTAAATTCAATCTTGCATTAATCTCCAACAAGTAGGTTTACAAAAAGAGTCTTTTCATGAATCCATTCTACATCATAACAATTCTCCTTTAAGAACCATTCTTACATCATGATAATTCATCTCTACTAAGACCTATGAGGTCTTATTTATACATAAAATCCATGGAGGAATGGGTGAAACCGAATCCCAAACTAAGAAAACATTTTTTACAATTTTAGGATAAATCTAAAAAATCTGTGTTTTTTTAACAATTTGGGCAGATTCGAGTTAGTCCCCCACCCATATCTCCCAAACCAATTCCAATTTTGAAAAAATTCTTGCATTATACTCAATTTGTCATAGTATGGACAAAACCCATGTACTAGAATTTCTAGATATGATACCATATGCACGAAAATCGAGGTGCAAGTTGGCAGTTTGAGTTTTTTTTATAATTTTGGCAGAATCATTTCCCCTGAGCTGGAGGTCCACACATGCAAGATGGGTAAATTATGAATCACGTTTCTACATGAAAACATCATTGTGGACAAAACCCATGTACCTGATTTTCTTCTAGAAGCTTTCCAAAGTTTTGAATTATTTCTAGTACTGGATTAACACAAGCTGGTACCGGAATAGGTGGAGCCTTGGTACCAGAATAGACTGGGTACCAAATCATGCCTTAATCATAAGTTACATCTCTATGCACATGATCAAGGTCATTAATTACATTTATGGATGAAACAGTCAATTAGATACACATATCATAGGTAAAATTGACTCAGACATAGATAATATAGGGTAATATAAGTGTCAATACTGATACTCAACAGACATCAGGTCTTTTACAACCATTATCCATCCCAAGTCAATGCTGGGAGGAGGTTTCCATGGATTTCATAACAGGGTTATCAAAGTCTGAAGGAAAGAGTGTCATCATGGTGATTGTTGATAGACTGACCAAGTACACACACTTTTTTTCACTCTCTCATCCCTTCAAATCCATTACAGTTTCCACTACATTCATGGAGACGGTTCAAAAGCTACATGGAAGCCCAAAGATTATTGTAAGTGACAGAGATCCCATCTTTACTGGACATTTTTGGACATAATTATTTTCTTCTTTGGGTACTAAATTGGCTCATAGCTCATCCTATCATCCTCAATATGATGGAAAAAACAAGATAGTGAACAAATTTCTGGAAGGCTACCTTCGTTGCTTTGTCTCTGATAAACAAACACAATGGTTCAAATGGTTACCCTTGGCAAAATGGTGGTATAACACTTCCTTTCATACTGCAACAAAAATGACACCATTTATGAAACTTTATGGATACCACCCTCCTTCCATCACTTCTTCTCTAGAAGACAAATCTAAGGTTGAAGAAGTGGAAGATCACATTGAGCATCAACAACAAGTTCTCCAAATATTAAAGGACAACCTGACCATGGCACAAAATCACATGAAACAACAAGCAGATCAACATCGTAGTGAAAGAAGTTTTGGAGTAGGTGATTCAGTGTTTTTAAGACTACAACCATACAAATAGATGTCCCTCAAGCAAGCCAAGAAGGATAGTAAATTATCACCAAAGTACTATGGCCCTTATAAGGTGTTTCAAAAGATTGGTACTATGACATACAAATTGGAGTTGCTTGCATCTTCATGAGTACACCCAGTTTTCCATGTTTCATTCTTAAAGAAGGTTATAGGTGACCAAATATCATTTCAAACTATATTTCCAAAACTTGACGAGGAAAGAAAAATCATATTGGAGTCTGAATCCATCACTGACACAAGAATTCGCCAGTTGGGGAATAGATCCATTTAAGAGTATCTCATTAAATGGAGGGAACTACTAGTTGAAGATTCCATTTGGGAAGACGGGTCTTTTATACAAAAGCATCCAAAGTTACTCAAGCTTTTACACATTCTTTTCATCATCCCTATGACCATTAATGATGTAAACCTATCCATTTCCTTCAGAGGGGTCAGTGGCCTGAGTTCTTGAAGAAAGAAGAGAGAAGAACTTTTCCTGATAAAAGAAGTTGCATTTTCCTTTATGAAAACCCTATTAAAGATGATTTTCGCATGTTGCACCATGGATAGGGTGCGAGAATGCCTGATTCTCGCAGGCTGCACCATAGTTGGGTTGCGAGAGGTTCGCAGGTTTCTCTATAAGCAGGGTGCGAGAATGTTCATACGTGGGAAAAACGAGCACCTTCTCGATGCTTCTAGAAGGAGAAACTTCCATGGTGAGGTGGCATCCGAATGGTTTGGATCTTACTCGCTTTCATAATTTGGTGGGATCATCCTAACCTCCTCACCTTATCCTCTTCAACTTATAAAAGGAGAGGAGCTCTCATGGAGAAAGTTGGCTTGGATGAGATTAGATTTTGATTTTGGAGCTTGGATTGGATTGAGCTTTGGAGATTGTTGGCTTGGCTAGATGTGTCATTTTGTCAAGATAGATTGTGAATATTATCAGATCTATGCTCTCAGAATTCTTGGAGTAGAAATGTGTGGGGAACGAAGGACAGTTGGAAGGGAACTTACGACATCAAGGCCATGGTTGTAATCTCTCTTTCACATTTAATATGATACAGTAATATGATTCATTCATATAAAGCTTGTTGTGTTTTATTGTATGATTCCTTGATCACATACATAGGTTTATATTGAGTTTATGCTATTACTATCACTTTGGTTGGTTTCTTTTGCATGTTCATCATTGTATGAGCATTGGAATGGAGCTAGGATGGCGATGGCGAGAGGAAGTGGTGTTTAAATGATATGTCACCTATCCCTCTTTAGTTAGTAAATTCAATATCTAAAACTTAAGGAAAGCATCATGTTTTGGTGTGTTTTGTTCTAGATCTAGGTGGATCTAGGGAGATCAGTTAGTGTTCGCACCTACCGATTTATCCGATAACAAAATTGGCGACTCCACTGGGGAATATATTGTTTCCTAGTTATTCTAGTTTCTCTTACTTTGATTGCTTGTTTTTTGGTTTCTGAGTCTGTGGGAGATCTATCCAGACTCTTTGGATCTGAAAGTTCACTTATACTCTTTTGTCCTTTTCCAAATTCTCTTTGATTTCAAGTAGTATCGTGCTGTACTGGTCTACAACCTGTGAAAACCCCTCAGTTTCGCACCCTACTGTGTAATCCAGTGCGACATGTTCGCACCCTACCTGTGTCCAGCCTGCGAACTCCAATGATTTTCACACTGCACCCTATAGCTAGGCTATGAACCCATTTGAAATTTTTGTTTGGAATTAGGCTTTCCTATTTTTTGATGCCCAGTTTTTCTTTGATCGGCTGGATTGAACTTTTTGAGCCTATATTGATTTGTTTACAGTCTGTTTGACATTCTTTGAATTGCTTTTAGCCATCTTTGCTTTGTTTGGTTTTGAAGGATCAGTCTCTTTCTTTGAGTGTCTTTCAATTACAAAGCGCGTGTTTTATTTAGGATTTTTTAGGGAAAGATCAGATTTCTTTTGAATAGTTCTCTTTAAAAGAAAACTTTTAGTTTGGGTTTCTTTGTTTTAAGAAAGTTCATTATTGTTTTTAGTGAAGTTTTTGAAACAAAAAGATTTAATTTCTTTCTTTATATTAGATTGGGGGCATCCTTGCATTTGAAGTAGCGGAATTGCATGATTCTTGGCATTTTTTTTTATCTTAAATTATGAAAAAATTTCCCCCTCATGGTCGGGGGGGGCATGAATCGTGCATTGGTGTGTAGTCTTTTTTGCTCATTTCTTGAGAATATTGATATTGATGAGTTTTAAGATTTTGGGATATTGTGCATCTAGGAATGATAAATGTTTTCTCCTTCTCATAGCATAGATTTCATCGAAATGAAAAGATTTCATCTTCATCTCTTTGCATAACATTCGAGCCGGTCAAAACACCATCTTGTCCATGCCATTTTCCTCTTGAGTAACAAAATCCATAAAATAAAGCGCTTATAAAAATTGATTAGACATTTTTATATTTTCTGGTAGCAAACCTACATTAGATTAGTTGTAGGACTTTGGAATAGGTGTGAAAGATAACTTTCCAAAGCTGCAAACAAACATAGAATCTTGCGTTAGGGAGCGGTGAAATCCACTTATTACATTTTGTCCTGGGAAGCCCTTCTAACACAAGGGTCAATCACGAGGTCACATTGAGACTGGCAGAGTTACTCACCCTGCTTTGTCAGTCTTGGTGTAAAGATTGCGCGTATTATGGGGGTCGCTTGAAGGTATACCCACAATGATGAGTGGAAGCCTTTCAAGTTGATTTCGGGCTAGATACCCTGCCCTTGTGCATGAATTAGACTGTCGACTGTTTCCCCAGGCATCAATGTAGTGATTGGTAACCTTAGTGGCCTATCTCTTTAGGGTATTTACACAAGGTGACTGTGGAGGGGCAAGTCTTCATGGTACCTGGAATTGACGTTGGCCAAACTCGCTCGGGCTCCTTGGAGGGTATACCCACGATTATGTGTGGGATCTTGCACCAGGGTGTAAGTCCATTAATTAGGTCGTCAACATAACCTTTCCACCCTCTCTATCTCATCCCCTTCTTACTTTGTTCCTATGACATTGGATTTCATCACCAACTAGTGCGTTCATTGTGAGAAGGTTTTGTTTGCTTGATTTCTTACTAGATTTTTAGCATATGTTGTTTGTTTTCCCTAGAGGACTCTAGATTGGATATTTATTTAATGGCGTCAATTCCCGGAATGACCAATGAAGGAACCCCTCCTCCAGGGGAACCTTTTGTTTTTCCTTCTTATGGAAACATTGGTCCTCCTCACATCGCTACTTTGAGCCTTCCAGGTCTCACTGTTGGATTGCCATTGTGGTTTTTTTCCACTCAGGTAATCTCGAATGAAGTTAGTGATTCATTCACAAGAACTTCCCCCCAAGAGAATGTTGATCCTTCACCTTCTTCACCAATAAGGTCTTCTTCACCTTCTTCGCTTGCAAGGTCGTCTTCCATTTCATTTTCTTCGTCGAGTGAAAGTTCTCAAGCTGGTAACTTGGTGGATACGAAGAAGAAGAAACAAAAGAAGAAGAAGAAGAAAAATAAGCAAGGATCCAAACTTCCAACCACTGTCAAACATGTTGGAAAATAACCAGTTACTGTTAATCGTGCTGGGAGTGTTGATGATGTCAAGATCACCCAAACAACCTGTAAGCCCAAGTAACCTTGCAGGCTTTGTAAGGGTAGCCATATTCTTAAGTATTTCCCTGGTCTATCCAAGGTTTTAGAAGTATGGTCTACACACCCTGACCAACCCATGTCGTCATCCTCTGAACAACATGTTGATGACCTCCCGTCAACTAGTCACAATATCGTTGGGAAGAATAAAAGTAGAGTCAAGTTCCCGTGTATGTTATGCAAAGGGAGTCATCTAACTCACCTTTTCCCTCGTATGGAAAAAGCCTCAAAATTACTGGAAGACATGATTGTTTCACAGCCTCAACTTCCAGCTACTTATCGTAAGTTTTCTCTCAACCCCCCTGTAGTTGATGGAATGATCACTGTGGACCCGTCATCAGTCAATCTGATTGATCATGTCATCAATCTAGTCACGTCCTTAATTAAACCAGTTGACAAAGTGGTCGATCCGATCCCATCTTCGGTCGATCCCACTCTCCCTTTAGAGAGTGTTAACAAAGTGGTTGATCCGATCCCATCCTTGGTCGATCCCACTCTCCCGTTAGAGAGTGAAACCCAAGCGGTCAATCTGTTTCCACCTGTCGACACGATTCTTCCCTTAGAGAATGAAACCCAAGTGGTCGATCTGATCTCTCCATCGATCGATCCTACTCTCCCACTAGAGAGTAAACCTGATACTGCCCATGTTTTTCTCGTTGATAAAAAATCTACCATGCCGATGGGTATTCCTCCTTCTCCCGTAGAACCCCCTCCAAGTATTGAGGCCATCCATTTTGATTGGGGTGTGCTAACTAGACCTCGTCTTCCCTCTCACATTCATTTCCAGATTACAGTGCAAGTTTTTGGTCGTACTTTCCTTAGACGTTGATAGATGAAGGTGCGTCCATTAGTATTTTGTCCTCTTTTGCTTGGAAAGCTTTGGATTTTCCTCATCTTGTGCCGGTTACGCAGAATCTGTTAGCTTTTAACAGAAGAACTAGTCAACCTTTAGGGACCCTTCCTCAGTTTCCTGTAACTTTGGGAGGAAAAATTGTCTTTATTGACGTCATGGCAGTCCAAGAACCTTGGATTTCGCTTTACTCCTTGGACGAGATTATGTCCATGCCATGAAAGCTATTGTGTCCACCCTTTTTCGTGTGATATCGTTCCCTCACGATGGAAGAATTGTGACTATTGATCAACTTTCATTCATCGGTCCTGATTGGATTATCTCCCTTAGTGGTTCTTATATACAGACAGTATCAACCCCGCCACATGTTAATTATGTGGTGTTGTCTCCCATGACTTCAGCTTCTGATGATTTGGATCCAGTAGTTGACATGGTGATCTCTTCGATCGGAATTTTAGAGCCTGATCTCTTTATCCCTATCGCAACCCTTGACATGTGTTCCTTCCAGAGTGTGTTTTTTCCTTCGAATGAAGATCTCTTGGAGGCCATGACCAATTTTTGTCCCTTGACATGGTGTCTTTCCAGAGCATTGTCCTCTTTAAATCCATGATCAAGAAAAGTGGTCTATGAGCATGATTTTCTGATTTTAAGCTCGTTAAAAAATGAAACCAGACTTGAGCATAGTTTTCTAATTTCAAGCCCGTTAAAAAATGAAACCTGTTCTGAGGATAGTTTTTGCATCTCTGAGGCAATCTCGTTAAAAAATGAAACAGAGGTCTATAAGCATGATTTTCTTATTTCAATCTCATTAAAAAATTAAACCATCTTTGAGCATAGTTTTCTGCTTTCAAGCTCGTTAAAAAATGAAACCGACTGAGGATAGTTTTCACGTCTCTGTAGCAACCTCGTTAAAAAATGAAACAAATATTACGAGCATAGTTCCCATTTCTATGTCAAACTCGTTAAAAAATGAAACAATGATCTAGGGATTATACCTAGAGTCGCGAGCATAGTTCTTCTCCTATGTCAAGCTCGTTAAAAAATGAAACAACTTCCCCCTCTCCGTTTGAGTCAAATCTAGTATTTGAAACTTCATTTCATCTACTTTCACAGTTAAACGAAATGAAGCTTGGGGGGAAATGCTTCCAGCCTCTGGACTTCATACTGAAGTTGAGCTACTAGCTTCTTAAGCTGGGGGTTAAGTACCAACCATGTGTTGGGAAGTCGCAAGCATAGTTTTATATGGTTCAAGCTTGTGTAAAAATGAAACCACCTACCTCAAGCATAGTTTCCTTTGGTTCATGCTTGTGTAAAAATGAACCCAGGTCCAAGCATAGTTTTGTTTAGTTTTTAAGATTGTGTAAAAATAAAATCTATCCCAAGCATAGTTTTGTTTTGTTTTAAAGCTTGCATAAAAATGAAAACAATTCCGAGCTTAGTCTTTGTTCTTTCTCATGCTCGTAAATACATTAGAATAAGTTACCGAGCTTAGTCTTTATTCTTTCTCGTGCTCGTAATTACATGAGAATGCAACTGAGTATACTTTTATCACTTTTTCGAACTCGTAAAGGTTATATGAAAAATGAACCCACTGGAGTTCCCTTTAAGCTCTTTTCAGACTCTCTAAACATGAAAATATTGTCGAATGACCTTGTTCTTTTCACGCTCGTTAAAGTATTTGAAGAAAACATCTGTTGAGCGATAGCTTATCTCTTTTTCGGTCTCATCAGGCTACTTTACGAAAACTGAATTGAGAGAGTTCTCTTTAAGTGTTTTTCAGACTCTCTAAACATAAAAAACCTCTGAGTTTTCTTTCTTTGGACTCATAAAACAAACATTGAAAGGCCCATGTGGGACCGAACCACTCCTTCCTAGGGTTTGTTAAACATACTCTGAGGGAATCATCTGAAGGATGAGCTTACATTTCAAGCATATGTTATCCTCCTCAAGCTTGTGTAAAAATAAAGAGGTACTCGCCAGAAATGGTGGGGGAAAATTTGGGAAAGAAATGTGTCTAAACCTATATTCCATGGAAGAGTCGCTTTGTGTCTAGGTTGGAAAATATGCTAGTCTCTTTATCATACTCCTTTATAAGATTACAAATTGGTATGTGATCCCTATTGTTGATTCAGTGTTTCCAAGACAATTTTTATGTCGTCAATATGTTCAAAAAGATGTCCAACCCGAAAATCCTTCTATTGCGTTGGCCATTTCTGCAGTCCTTAAACCTTCTATTGCATTGGCCATCCCTGAGTCAGTCCTGAATCACTTGTTACTATGATCTACTTCAAATCTTGTTACCTGTTTCATGTCATTGATGTGGGATACATTAAGGCCCTCCTGTGACAATTCTTTTCCTGTCGACTTCAACTCATTATCCAGGAAATAGACTTAGAAACCAATTGGTACCTTGGAACTTGCATGCCTCAATGGTAGGTTTCCTCACTTTCGACAATGGTTTTTCATTATTGACCCCTGATCAGGAGATTCCGCCGAGTTTTCGACTTCAACTTATTAACTCACATTCGTTGGATTGTACTAGACTACCTTGGGAGTCATTGACATTAATGGTGATTTCCCTCACACTTGTTAACGGTATACACTAATGGCCAGTAATCAAGTGGTTTCTACCATGTTCGACTTCGACACATGTATTCACATGGTTAGATTCATACTATAGAGTGGTGGATATGAAGACCCTCGATATTTTCTGATAGATTCAGGTTGCGTTAGAGTATATTCAGTTTGTACTGTTGCATAGATCCACATTGTATATCTGGTGGCTATGTTCAAAGTTGAGTCTTTAACACATAGATCCACAATGTATTTTTGGTGGCTATGTTCAGATATGAGTCATATCGGCATGGATCCACAGTGTATGTTTGGTGGCCATGACCTGTCTTACCTGACATGGATCTTCGCATGTCGTAATTTATGCTTTTAGTCATTTGTATTCTGAGTATGGGAATACCTACCTCAGTGATAATATATTATTGTACTGTATTTCCTTGTTTGTTGGCAGGTTTCCGACCGACTGTTCCTTGTTCCCTATACACACTCGACAAAGTATTTCAGCTATCACTATGTTCTAACTTCATACTTTGGGGGGCTCTCTGTTACACATTATTTTCTTCATCCCTATGACCGTTAATGATGTAAACCTATCTATTTCCTTCAGAGGAGTCAATGGCCTGAGTTCCTGAAGAAAGAAGAGAGAAGAACTTTTCCTGAGAAAAGAAGTTGCATTTTCCTTTATGAAAACTCTATTAAAGATGATTTTCGCATGTTGCACTATGGCTAGGGTGCGAGAATTCATGATTCTCACAGGCTGCACCATATCTAGGTTGCGAGAGGTTCGCAGGTTTCTCTATAAGCAGGGTGCAAGAATGTTCATACGTGGGAAAAATGAACATCTTCGCGATGCTTATAGAAGGAGAAACTTCCATGGTGAGGTGGCATCTGAATGGTTTGGATCTTACTCGCTTTCATGATTTGGTGGGATCATCCTAACCTCCTCACCTTATCCTCTTCAGCTTATAAAAGGAGAGGAGCTCTCATGGAGAAAGTTTGCCTGGATGAGATTAGCTTTTGATTTTGGAGCTTGGATTGGATTGAGCTTTGGAGATTGTTGGATTGGCTAGATGTGTCATTTTTCCAAGATAGATTGTGAATATTATCAGATCTATGCTCTCAGAATTATTGGAGTGGAAGTGTGTGGGGAATGAAGGACAGTTGGAAGGGAACTTACGACATCAAGGCCATGGTTGTAATCTCTCTTTCGCATTTAATATGATACTGTAATATAATTCATTCCTATAAAGCTTGTTGTGTTTTATTGTATGATTCCTTGATCACATACATAGGTATATATTGAGTTTATGCTATTACTATCACTTTGGTTGGTTGTGTTCTTTTGCAGGTTCATCATTGTATGAGCATTGGAATGGAGATAGGATGGCGATGGCGAGAGGAAGTGGCGTTTAAACGGTATGTCACCTATCCCTCTTTAGTTAGTAAATTCAATATCTAAAACTTAAGGAAAGCGTCATGTTCTGGTGTGTTTTGTTCTAGATCTAGGTGGATCTAGGGAGATCAGTTAGTGTCTGCACCTACCAATTTATCCGATAACACAAGCGTTGCAGAAAACACTTATCTCAAGGGGAGGTGCATGTTAAGACCTAAATAGTGGCACATTACCCCTTAATTGGGGCATATTACATTAGTAATGTTACCTTATTTATGTCGGCTTGGGTCCATTAGTTGTAATTGTACCTCCTAGTCTCCTATATATACCAATGAGACATTTTCATTTGGAATCATCTTGTATTTGGAAATTTATGTGGTGTATAAGGATGTTGCCCCCTTAAAGAGGTTTATTATGTGAATTTCTCTCTTTTTCAAGGCATTGAGTACTTATTCTGAGTTTTTTCTATGCTATATTGATATTTGGTTCTTAATATTGT